>SJYO01052474.1:16639292-16768778 GCA_006410555.1 Capra ibex
TTTTGAACTCCACTACCTCCCTTACGGACAATCGTTCTTTTCCCTTCTTTGTACTTAAAGTTGTGATTCCTACTCGTTTCCTTCGGTCTACGTTCTCACATATGAAGGTCTTCTTTGTTTTTATATACGCTTATCTAAAGTTTGGTCATAAACAAACTTCGTCCTACCCCACCCCCCCCCCCCCCGCCAATAACGGACACTTCTTCGTCTTCTCTTGAGAGACTCTGTTACCTTTGTGTAAGTTCCTATATATGCAAACCGTTTTGAGTAACTTGAGTAATGAGATTCATTACGTGAAATAACATAGGTTTGAGATCGAGTTATATATTTTAAAAACTTTGTCCCTCCCCTCTAGTAGTCACTTATTACCCTTCTTACCGTAGAAAATTTACATTCTTTCTATGGTATAAGGTGGATTTGGAAATAAAGAGTTTACGGACAAGAAAATCTTTACGCCACTGTCGTAAAATTAAGGTAAGACTAAATAGTTCTATCGGTTCTAAGTTTTTAAGACAATGAGACAAAGAAGGAATGTATTTAGGTAATTCTCAGTTCGAAAACTTTAGCACTGTAGTTTTGGGTTCATTTCTTTGGGAAGGAGTTTGTGTTCAAAGGAGACGAAGGAATCTTAAAATCATTCAAATATCAACGAGGTTTAGTGGACAAGTCTTTATCGTCCTTAAAGTCGAAGTTATTTACCATTCTTGATGCAGTGAAATTAACCTCTGATAATCTCTTTCTCTGTTATTTCTTGTGTCCCGGGTTGTCCAGTAACACTTATCTATACTCTCTATGTCTTTCGTCCTTTTTCTTTTTTATATATATATATATATATAGAGTTCTAAAACGTCGGGACGGAACCCTTTCTAGTTCTCTCCTCCTTTGTTTGGTCCCGGAGACTTGTTGTGTCACCCCCGTAGACTATCTCCTACGACGACTACCTCCGTGCCCCCTCCACCCCTCCCGGAATTGAAATTTGAGAATTTTGGTCTTTTCGTAACTTGAACCTAATTCATGTGCTATTCCGCTCCTCCCCTTCCGGAAACTCATGCGTGACGTAATGGACATTATCGCAGGTTGTTTACACGTTCGGGGAGTGACTATGACATCTGGTCTGTATGGGACGTTTTAAGGGATATTTGTTCCCTGCCATTTACCTTTAGATCGTTAGTTGTGATAAGAATAAAGATTTTCATAGTATAAAAGAGAAAAAACATCATTTTTGTTTACATATGTGTTCGTAAAAATACCCTTAGGAGGAACACAGGTTGGGTGAAAAAGGTCAGAATATCCGTCATAGAGTTTTCTTCCTCGAAGTCTTTGTGATGAATGACGAGACGAATTTTCGGGAAACCTTGATTTCTAGAAAAATTTTAATGTGAGTTTGAATGAAAGGAACGAAAAACGGGGAATCAAAAAGTCGAAGGTTAAATTCCTGAATTCAAGACTCTCCGAGGTGAGTTGGGAAAGATTTCCGTTGTGGTAGAAAAACTCAACGACTCAGACCTATGTCTTGTGTTTATCTCTATGTCAATTTGAATTACTTTTCCAAGGGAACACCAAGGACACTGGTGTAAGTACTGGGTCTGATGACGGATCTAAAAGTTACTACGATAAAGTAAGAACGGGTGTCACATGGCACAGGTGAAGATCTAAAAAAAGGGAAAGAGTATGCTCATCGATCGCAAAAGATAGAATGTAGACCCGAATTTTATTGAAGGATGGTTTTAGTAGAATAAGAGGACACTGAAAGAAAAAATATAATTGATTCCAATAAGAAACGAGATTAAGGTGGTAAGTTACATATGAAAGTACATTTTTCAGTGTTTTAATAAAATAAATTTACAATTTATTACTTACAATGTAATGAGTCACTAATTCGGGATTGTTGAAGTGAAATTATAAGTGTATACCAATAAAGGTTAATGTCCGTTCTTTTTCCTAAATTGTCGAACCAGGTAGTGGTTGTCTTATCGGTTTTAACCCTGTTTTACATTTCTCAAACGCGTGTGTAGTGTTGTCTCCGTTAAAAGACACAAAAGGGAAGTCGGAGTCAGTCAAGTCAGTGCAGGCTGAGACGCTGGGGTACCTGACGTCGTACGGTCCGGAGGGACAGGTAGTGGTTGAGGGTCTCAACTGAGTTGAGTACAGGTAACTCAGTCATTACGGTAGGTTGGTAGAGTAGGACAACAGGGGAAGAAGAGGGCGGAAGTTAGAAAGGGTCGAAGTCGGATGGACGAAGGTATTCGTAATCTACTCATGAATCGTAGAAATTTCTTTAAACCACAGAAGAGTAGATGAATCATGTCCTACTCTCTTTGTGAGTTTAAGTTGATGATGGTTGTTAGTGATGGGTATGTCGGGTTCAGGGGTTGAGTATAGGTAAGTATAAGTAGACAAGGACCACAACGAGATTGTCAGTAATACTCTCTGTGCCCATCTAGGCTATCTAAGACTCCGAAAGATTACATCATTGTCGAGTAAACATGAGTTATTATTATATAAGTTACCACTCCTCAATCGGGTTGATAAAATGAGTAGGTGTATTAACTAGACTAGTATGTACCGTAAAGTAAATATGTAAATTAGGACTTTTTTTGAGGTTTACCCGAACTGACTATATTTCTTCAAACCCCGTAGACCTTTCTTAGTTTAGGTAGACAGTTGAGTATATAGGAGTTCCTGTCTCTAAGATGGTTGTGTTTAGGTATACACTTTATGGTTCATCATTTGTCACATTTGCCAAGGTACAAGAGTTCGAAATTTTCCATTGTTTCGTACTTACACCTGTAGAAGTAGAAGGGACCGGGGGTCTCGTCGATCTCGCCGGGAAAATTTTACAATCTGTGTCGAACGGTAAGAATACGAGTTTTGGAATTTTACTAAAGGGTAGTGTGAGTTCTCAAGTATACGTTTGGAAATGTTACTAGTTCTGGAGTGCACTGGACTGGGTGAGGCTCTGTGGGGTTGGAGGTCGAGAGAGGAGAGGGAGGGTGAGGGGGCAGAGGAAAGGTGACATGAGGTCAAGGTTAGAACGACGAGGGGGCTTAAAGTTAGTACAAGAACGAAGTCCTAGAAAGACATGGACTATAGGGGAGAAGGACCACTAGGAAAAGGCCCGAGAGGGAGTGGAAGAAGATCACGACCGAACTTATATTGGAGTCACTTTGGGAGGGACTGGTAAGATAAGTTTTCTCGTTCCGGGACAAGAAAAAGAAAAATTTGTGTCGTGAAGAAATGGTAGACGATATGGAAGAATGAATGAGTAAATATCGCACGGAAGGAACTGATCTTCCATTTGAGGTACTCCTGTCCTTAAAAACAGACAAAATGAGTGAAGATATAGGGTCCTGGGTCTCGTTACGAGTCGTGTTTGGTCTGTGAATTATATGTCTCTGATTTAGTTACGACGATTTATCGTAGACAAAAGGACACAGAAGGGTGATCGTACATTCCAGGTACTAACATGTCTCTGACTGTAACAGGTAATATACCTTTAGATTTTGTCTAAAGTCATAGATTTTGTGGTGGTCGTGTCTCGACCGTGAGTTATTTATAAATGATTCACTTAGAAGTAGGGTAAGAAAACCGTCTCTTGTCTTTCTTTTAAAGTTGAGTATAAGTGTGCAAGAGTTGTACAACGAACCGAGACTTTATTATGTTAGGTTACTCTTGACTTAGTAGGGGTAAAGATGAAATCTTTATATGTATGGCAATAAAACATGTATTAGATTTCACGTTAATTTTCGGTTTTAACTATCCGTTTCTAATTACTCCTTTGTAGTCACAAAGGAACCACTATTTTTTACCTGAAAGCGTCATGTTTTAACAGGTTAATATGTTACTTTTGTTTAAGGGAAAGTAAAAAGGGGGTTTTAAAAAGAAGAGGGTACATAGTAATTTCCGAAAGAACTTATCTCTAAAAATCAGGAAAGAAAGAGAGGGGGTGTAACTTCGATTAAGTATTGTGTCTCAATGCGCTGTAAATGAACTGTTGATAGATTATGTTATTTGTGTTTTAAAAAACAACAAAAAAGGAAAACGAGATTTGAGGTCGGATGAATTTTAAAATACTCCTACTATTTTCTCTGACACCGATGATTTTGTTCACACTTTAGTAGTTTGACTCGGAGAGAAAGAGTCATAGTCGTTTGTGAGAAACAAACCCGTCTCTACGATAGTTGAGTCGCGCTGTCTTCCGTTCCGTCTTTGGCGACGTCACGGAGTGGCCACTAGTCCTGTTTCAGGGAGGTCCGTTCGTCTGCTTGGCCTTTCGTGTCTGTGGTTCTCCAGGACGTGGGAATGACACTAATGGCCTCCGTTTCGGCCGTCGAGTCGTCGAGACATGTAAGTGAGAGACTGGGGAGAACTCGAGTCATATGACCCAGTTTTACCTGATGTCAAGCGAAATTTAGATCCCGCTGACTAGATATCGAAATGGATCAACGTGTCTATTTAGGTACCCTACTTGAGCGGTGAACAGTTTCGATTCTTAATGTCATAAGGAAAACTTTTACGGGTCAATTAAAATTTTACATCTCTCCAGTCGTATAACGACGTTTTTTCCAATTCTCGGATGACTAACACCTTGACCTGAGTTCCGACTTTGAGTATATATTGTCGTAAGACTTTTCTTAGTAAAACTATGGACGAATGTGTAATATTATATTCCAGATCTTCCGTCCTTTCTTTTGTACACTCTTCTAGCCTTCGTGTCGGTAGGACCCGTCCATGTAGGTCTCTTAAGAGCTTGGTTATTTTATCGTGTCCCGTCGCGATTAGAAGTGTACCAAGTACGTCGGGAGACCGGTGTCTCCACGAACCCTCAGTCGTCGACTCACGATTCCTACCCTGGGTCGTAGTCCGAGACGCAGAGAGTGGGGTTATGGGTTGTTCTCCGCTGACCCTACGACTCTAAGACGTCTCCACGAACCCTCAGTCGTCGACTCACGATTCCTACCCTGGGTCGTAGTCCGAGACGCAGAGAGTGGGGTTATGGGTTGTTCTCCGCTGACCCTACGACTNCTTCTCCCCCCCCCCCCCCCCCCCCCACGCCACTCCCCTCACCCCTTCCCATGACGAATTTTCTACAGACTTTTGGTCTTAAGTTCCTGGAGTCTCGTTCTTCTGGTCTCAAGTCTGGGATTGAAACTCCTGACTCCTTGTCTGTATTAAGACGCCCCTTTTCTTAGTCACGAGTCATTCACCATCGTTGACAATAAATAGTCTCTCGACAGTATGTTCCATAATTTCTTCACTGGGAACTTTATGTATCGGTTCTTGGTGCATTGCCACTACTCTGTCATGTGTTGGAAATAAACTAGTTAAGTAGGAAACCGGTTTATATTTTTATGAGGAATACTTGGGCGAAATAAGAAATCCTTCATTTCTACACCATGGACCCTTGGTTTTCAAAAAGTTTCTGGTAAGTGTCTTCTTTCCTTCCACCCCCGCCCACCTCTCTCCTTTCTTCCTCTCCTTCTCTCTTCCCTCTTTCTTTTTCACTTTCTTTTGGCCGAGGTTTTATACCTTCTGTCAATGTTTTACTTTTATGTACGAACAGTGATGACTTTTTATAAGTTCTTAGAGTCATAAGTATTTGTGAAATAATGTATAAATTTATTAAACACTCAATCTAAAAGAGTTTTTGATGGTTGTACCATGTTACTGACACCTCTTTTAGTGTTGGTTGAAGTTTGCCCCGTTGTGTGAGTTTTGGTTTTAAAAAAAAATTAAAAGTTGACGATGTCGTTATGTGTGTTACACACTGATGTAGACTATGTAATTTTGCTCTCGGAGTTTGTCATTTTCCGGGATCACAGAATCTCGTCGAGGGGAAAGTCCGAAGGAGTTTTTAGCACCGTCTTCGGTTCCCAGTCTAAATCCCCTCTTTTCTTCGTTCCGGTCGATGGGAGACACTAGGAGGCGTCGGATTCGATTTTTTTTTTTTTTGGACTTAGTGAGCAATTCCAGTAATTGTGGTGGTCCCTTGGAGGGGGTCAATGTTGTGGACCTGGCTACCTTCTACGTTATCAGGACCGATAGTCTCCCTACCTCGGAATGGACGAAATAAAACAAAGCCCTCGACCACTACGCGAGGCACTACGAGACCATGCACGCCTATCGGCAGCAGTCAAGACATATTACGACATGTTACTCAAGTAGGTCCAGTGCCAGTGTGGAGAGTATCCGAAGAAGCTCCGCGGGGAAGAGCAAAAGAGACAGAAGTTGCAGTAGCGACCATCTGTCCCAGGACAAATTCTGTCTTACATAGTCCGACTCAGTTTGAATTTTCGACTTTCATCTTTGTTCACCTCAATTCAGTCACTCTCGTGTACGTTGATCCTTTACTTTGTTCAATGATTCCCTTTTATACTTTGTAAACGTACCATCTAAGGTCGTCCGACGACGACGACGATTCAACGAAGTTAGTACAGACTGAGACATGCTGGGGTATCTGCCGTCGGGTGGTCCGAGGGGGCAGGGACCCTAAGAGGTCCGTTCTTGTGACCTCACCCAACGGTAAAGGAAGAGGTTACGTACTTTCACTTTTCACGTTCACTTCAGCGAGTCAGCACAGGTTGAGAAGCGTTAGGGTACCTGACATCGGGTGGTCCGAGGAGGCAGGTACCCAAGAGGTCCGTTCTCAGGACCTCCCCCACGGTAACGGAAGAGGTCATCGGATCATTCACCTAAATGTACAAAAGATCTAATCCTTAGAAGGGGAAGTGAAAAGGGGACCCGTACTAGTCCTTTGTCCGCCGTACTTGAGAGGTCCTCGGACCTGGTGTAGAGCTAAACAAACTTACTTAGGAGGATGCACGTACAGGGAATAGTCACTGTTCGGACTGGTTACTCTGGATTCCTGAAGATCCTCATCAAAGGAAGATTCTTCTAATTGTTCTTCGTTCAAGGAGAAGGGTTGTGACCCATAGCAATGTGTTTCGAGTCTATTAGTATGTAATCGGTACACTATTAGGACCCTCCTTTTCGGTTCTCTTTGTGGTGCGATGACGGTAGTTTAGTAGCCCGGTGATCCCGAGGAACGCTCCCTCTATTATTTATAGGTAACAACTACAGTGAAAGTGAACCAGAAAATATTGTCTCGGTTTTCGTATGAATGATATTTTGACGAAGATGTGACTCCTTGACGGAAGGTTTGTCAAGTAAGTTTACTGGACTTAAACCATGTCTCGGGGGTCGCTGGGTCTTTATTCCAGTACCATTAAGATTTTTAGGTAATGTTGTCGTTATTATAGTCGATATGATGGTCTGTCAGGGACGTAAATGATAAGAAGGTTGTCGTGATTGTTCTAACTATACTTAGTTGTTATTCGTCACTTACTCTATCTATGTGAATAATTTTAGAAAGTTATTGAATCAAACTATGTACCCGGTGTCTCGAAACAAAGGAGATAATAGGAAGAAGTCATTAAAAAAAAATTAAATCACAATATTAGTCATTGTTTCTTTGGAAAAAGAGAATAGACAACCGACGGCATTAAAGCGAGGTAATTTAAGGGAGTCTAAACAGTCGAATATGTAAGTCGTATGAAATAAAGTAAATAGAAAAAATTAAATCCCTCCCCCATCAAATCCGAGAGACACTACCTACGTTAGTTAATATTTCAGGTAGTAATCTTGACGAAAGCCTCTACCAGACAGTCGTTTAGTTAGTGTATAAGGGAAGGTCTAAAAACATTCGTTTGATGACATTTTGCCAGAAAAGGTTTGACAGTAAATCTCGTTTTCTAGAATTAAGCACTGAGTGTATTATATATTTTGCAATAGAAGGTTGAACCTCCCTCTAAGTCGTCCGGTCAGACTATGATTAGATTGGAGATTTTTCTTAAAACATTTACACAATTCCCTACAGCTCTCTACTACAGGTCGTACTTTACCCCCTGTCCTCCCTGTCTTTACCTTACTTCCCTTTCCACTACGAACCTACCCATCACCATGTCCTATGCGGGTTCCGTTGTGTGACCCTTGGGGTTCTGTACTTCCTTCCGACAATGGTGCGGTCTAGGACACAGGAAGAGACGGTTAACCATTCGGCTGTGGTCTGATGGAGCTTCGAATGAAGGTCCTTCTTTTATCGTGTCTTCGTAAATCGATTAATTCATGTAGTCTCATCTCTGGAACCCCAACCCCCCTCAGAACCAAAGTTTCGATCTCGTTGGTTATGATGAACGTTATAAACCCATGTCCCACCGACTCGTACAGTAGTACGACAAACATACTATGTATTGAAACGAGAAATTTAGACTTTAGAAGGTCCGACAATTAGAGCTCATTTCGTGTTAGTCTTTTACGGAAGTTAAATAGTTGACAGGGTTTCCCTTCTCAAGGATCTATAAATTGATAATCGAGGGGGAAAAGCGTCGTTTGGTGGTATCCGAAAAAAGTTTCGATGTGAGTCAGTCAAACGGTAGAAATACTCCGAAACGTCCTAAAGGAGGGGTGGTAGACGTCTTCCTTTGTACGGTTCGTAAACTGTAGCAAGTGTAAATGATCATGCTGATGGTGGTTCCTTTTTACAGCCCCGACTCTCTGGTGGAAGAACCCGCAGTCGATAGTGACATTGTGTAGTGGTGTGTAGTCCCTGCTAAGTCTTTTGGCTTTCCCAATGACTTTACTTCTACTCTCGTTTGACCCAGAGATTCGCCCAAAGCCAAGGATACAAGTAAAAGTCTTTTTTATAGACATTTTCCTT
Organism: Capra ibex; assembly: GCA_006410555.1. NCBI lineage: Eukaryota > Metazoa > Chordata > Mammalia > Artiodactyla > Bovidae > Capra > Capra ibex. The sequence goes on from SJYO01052474.1 coordinate 16,648,009, forward strand.
TGTGGGAGACGGTACAAACCGGAGGTGTAGGTTTTAAGTAGGAGATCTACATTTGACCCGACTTACTGTAAATGGAAATCAGTTTTTAAAGAACGTATTCTCGTGAGACTCTCCTGTTTTGGTAAGTTCAAAACAAACACGAAACCCCAAAGACATACACGTGGTAAAAATTTCAGAAATAACTTACAATGTTATGACGAAGACAAAATACAAGAAAATAGACCTTCGTACACCTTAGAATGAAGGGGTTGGTCCGTGACTTGGGTGTGGCGGACCTAGCCTTCACGTCTCAGAATTGGTGACCTGGTGGTGTCTTCAGGAATTTCACAAAACAAAAAATCAATCTCTTTTCCTTTCGTCGTTATTGTTGTCGGTGATTATAGATCTCTCCGACGTGTAAAATGTCTTTGATACAAGTTAGGTGTCTTGGTGGGTGACCTGACCCAGGACCATTGTATGAAGGAGAGGGAAAAGTGTCTACTGTATCGACTCTAAATTGTGCCATTTAAACGGGGTAGAGTGTGTTACTCCCATTCCCGATCCCACACGTACATACGAGTGACCGAGTGAACACAGGCTGAGAAACGTTGGGGTACCTGACATCGGGTGGTCTGAGGAGACAGGTACCTTAAAGGGTCCATTCTTATGCCCTCACCCAACGTAAAAGATGAAGTCCCGTAGAAGGGCTGGGCCCCTAGTGTGGGTTCGGAGAACGGAGAGGAGGTCACCGTTCACCTAAGAAGTGGCGACACGGTGGACCCTTCGGATTCCGTCTCATGTCCTTAAGTTTTGGGTGTAGTCAGACAAAGGTCCAATGTGAGGATAGAGAATGTCTAAACACCCGATGAGACGTTAGTTTGACAAACCCAACCTTAGGTGGCGACGACGGGTGTACTGGAGCCAGTGTCATAGAGGAAAACGGGTGGATATTTTACCTCTATCATTCATATGGAAGGAATATCCTAACGCCCACTCTTAACCTACTTTAATTTGTTCCGGACCGTATAGCGATCGTGAGGTATATTTTCCAACCACCGACGGTAACAACATCATTATCATCATTGACGTCATTTCCGTCATCGTCAAAAGGTTACAGTATCTTTCCCGTAGGAAATCTCTGGTTCCAAGTCTAAAGGAGTGGGGGTTTATGATCTAGTAATCCGTGACCCTTACTCCAGACTGGAGGGAAAGTGAAATGAGGAGGAATTACAGTTGTTGACACTTCTCAGCCTCTGAAATAAGATGAATCTTCGATTGCTCAATCGGACGGTGTCAAAGCACCCACGACCCTCTTCAGTGTTTTGAGGACCCACCCAGTCTTCGGTCCCTGAAGTAATCAGTATCGTGTCGTTCATCGTTCTCGTAGTCGTACAAACATTGTCTGAGGAACGGGGGTTCAGGGTGCCCGTCACCCTTCTACCCGGGTCTACCTACGGACGACTCAACGACTTGTCCTGAGACTCGAAACTTTTGACTTCAAAAATGTGATTTGTCATTTGTACGGACGGTAAACGAGACCTCCCTTCTAAAAGAGATGGAAAAGTTGTCCAGTTTGTTTGTAGGATTCTCAGACAATTTTGTTTCCCGTGGGTATGAAACGAGTGTTCTTAGAGTCTTTGTAGGGGAAGGGTTCGTCTTGACAGGGAGTTGTTTTTACTTTAGACTAACCCAAGGAGGTCCCTGACGTACCACAGCTCGTTATCAGCTGGTAGTTGTTTCTGAGTAAAGGTTGGACAAAAGTTGTTTTACTCCGGTCTTTATGTTGTGGAGTGTGTTATTTATAGACGTTTTACTCACTTACTATCTGGTATTCTCGTCTGATTAAGATCCCTCTCGGGGGTGTATACGATGACTTTGGGTCTCTTAAAGTCACACCCTAATAGGATGACATTCACCCAGTGAACTGGACTTGACTCTCGTCCTACCTTCTCTTCCGAACACTAACTCGAGTGGGACGGTCGGTCCAGTCCTTGGAGAGGAACCGGACGATTCGGAGAGCCATTTCTTTTCTACTGAGCGAGTGTTTGGGTGAGGGGTGTTAAGACTTGACAAGAAAGAATTTTCCAGAAAGTAATTTTGTTTTAGGAGGGGAAGCATTAAAGATGGGTAACTACGACTCCCCCTTTTTCACTTTCACAAGCGCGTCAGCGCGACCTCAGACACTGGGGTACCTGACATCGGGTGGTCCGAGGAGACAGGTACCCTAAGAGGTCCTTTTTTATGACCTTCCCCAACGGTGAAGGAAGAAATCCGACGACGACGATTCAGCGAAGTCAGCACAGGTTGAGACACGCTGGGGTATCTGCCGTCGGGTGGTCCGAGGGGGCAGGGACCCTAAGAGGTCCGTTCTTGTGACCTCACCCAACGGTAAAGGAAGAGGTTACGTACTTTCACTTTTCGCTTTCCCTTCAGCCAGTCAGCACAGACTGAGAAGCACTGGGGTACCTGACGTCGGGTGGTCCGAGGAGGTAGGTACCCTAAACGGTCCGTTCTCATGACCTCACCCCACGGTAACGGACGAGGTAGGAAGAAGTCCCCTGGAAGGGTTGAGTCCCTGTCTGCTAAGAAATGGGTGACTAGGATCAAGACGGAAATAGTCATTGAATTCAGATAAGGGAGAAAGTACTTCAGAGAGAAATTTGTCATTTCCTGAGAAATTATGAAAGAGTGCAAGTTGTCGAGGTTAAAGAAGTAGGTAAAGAAGGTGTCGTACCTTCGGGTGGTCGGAAGAATTAAAGAAGACTTCAGGGGAGCTTTCGTTCACTGTGAGTGTGTATCCTGAAAGACGCAATGAGAGACACCAAATATATATGATTGAATAAAGTCTGTTGTCGGACACTTCCTCCACGGTAACAAGAGAAAAATGTATACTCCTCGGTCTCAACACGCAAACTCCGTGTCTTGAAAATTCAACGTCTCGGTCCGGAGTTTGGACCTATCAGACCAGGAATCTTCCAAGGGGATGGGATGGGGAGTTCTACACCATGAGTGTTGACTGTGTTGTGTGAGGATCATATCGCACTGGTAGGTTTGTATTTCCCCAAAATATCGGGTATGTAATCTCGTGAGATAAAGATTGTTACACTGGATTTTGATGTATCGTAAAAACATTTATGACTCAGGTTTTTGTTAGGCTCTAGGAAACCTGTCATTGACGACTGTTAGGTCGAAAGTGAGAAGGAGACGAATCCTCTACACTTTTGATCTTCGTGTCCAAATGTCCTGAGGGACCCAGGGTGGCAAGACCCATTTCTCCTAGTTTCGTACCGCGTCTCATATTCGATGACTAATAGCTAAGATGTTTGTTACTTCGCCAATAGAATATGTGTGTCAAATTCCATTGTGAGTTTTACCAGGACGCTCTGTCATAGTAGCAGAAAAATGTTCAGTCCTTAGTTCCCTTGTCTCTCCATTTCGTCGAACGCGTTTACACGTGTCGATTGTAGTCTTTACTTTCGCCTCTTATTGCAGTTTTAGGTGCCGGAAGGGTGATATGTACAATACTTTGGATGGAAAGGACCGAAGTCGGTGACCCGACGTCCTGACGTGGGATTAGCTCGATGTCAGGTGTACACCTCTCTCCCCGCCTGTCGGTTCTCTACAGTCCTCCCGTGCGCCGTCGAAAAGATCATAATTGTCATTGTCAGAACTTACACTTGTCTTCCAAATTTTTCGTACTGGATTTTCTTCGGTACCTTGTCTCCTCTTTGATGAACTTCGACGGTAGGGTTCTGCGAAAGTTCTATGCCTTAGTAAGAAGTCTTGAAAAAGGTAAGGATAGAGTTTCAGTAATACGAAATGTTTAATAACGGTTCAAGTACTCTCAGCGAGTCAGTACAGGTTGAGAAACACTGGGTTACCCGATAGGTCAGGTACCTCCCCGTATTTTCGTGTCTAAAGTCAATTTGACCTGTGTGTGTAAAGACCTAGTGATTCTTAAAAAGTAATCCTGTCGAGACCGTAAACGTACTACTTAATATAGTGACCGACACTGAGTAATTAGGGTCCTTTCTTAAATAATTAATTAGGGTCCTTCCTTAAATAAAGGGGTCACCTGGAGTTCCTGGTACCATAGATGTGATTCGATGTTCTTTATACATGTAATTTACTAAGATCACTTAAGTGTCGGTAGTCGAGGTTCGTTCGGGATATTTGTTCGTATTTTTGGGTCCCATTTATTGACGTCTAGATTTGGGTTCAAACTATGGTCGAAGACATAAAGTCCCATCGGTCAGTTCACAAAACTTTCCTTTTATTGATCAGTGGTATTGACCGAGAAAGTTACCTCGTTAAAACAAAAGTGAAACCTGAATTATCTCATTACCACAGGTCTGTTCTCTTTCGTGTGTTTTCAGCTATAATGAGAATTTTTTCTGTTTCCTTTCTAGTTTATAAAATTTTTCGTACAGATACTTTTATCCCAATCAGTGGGTTTCCATTGGGTAGGGAGTTCTCTTTGCTATTGGAGGACAGTTTCTGTCTTATTCTCCCACGTTTTTTTTAGATCTTAAGATGGTAGTCCTTATGTCGTCTTCACAGAATGATGTGACTGGTTTACAGTTTGTACTCCGTAGAACACTTTGAAAGTTCGAGAAACTGGAACCCGTTCAGTGAATTGTACAGACCCGGACAAAGAAAGGAACAGTTTGTCTGTCCTAGTATTCTCTTGGACGGGGTGGTGTAATAGTACTCCTAACCTCTTCGCACACTTACGTGAAACATTTTATATTTCACGGGAGTTACGCACCCACCTTTGTAATAATCGTTACTTTATTTAGTAAACACTTAGTGTTGTGACAATCGGGGTTGGGGGATTTCGAAGGGGGCGATCTTTTACGGACTCCTATAAATACTTGACTCTAGTCTGGAAAAGGGACATAAGAATACCACGGACCGTGTAATTCACGAATCCGTTTCGATTTATTACTCATCGTCGTTTTACGTCCTAGACTGCCCCAGTACCTCCCAACAAAGGACGGAATTCTTTGTTGACGTCGATCTAATAGAGTGTGTTTCTTTACGGACAAGTCTTTAGATCTCCTTTCCCGGTTGTTCTCAATGGAACTGGGACAAATCAGGTAAGTCAGTGACTTGTTTGTCGAGACTGTGTGGGTGTTGAATCGTCCGTTCCGACAATTCACCGATCTCTATCTCGACACTTATTTTGGTCAGGGAGGGAGTACTTCGTGTCAGACCAGATCTCGTCCGTTGGGTGCCTCCGGCCCTCTCGTGGCCTCCTCGATACCTTTTCACTTCCGTCCCGTATTGCCTCTAAGACTGTGTTCCTCCGGCCTCACCCGAGAGTCTAGTTCTCCCGTAAGCTCCCCGAAGGGCCCATCGAGTCACCACTCCTTAGGTGGACGATTGCGTCTACTGCGCCCAAGCTGGGGACCAGGTTCTTCTACGGTGTCTCGTCGATTCGGACACGTGGTGTTGTTGACGCGGACACGAGATCTCGGGTTGTCGGGGTTGAGGACTTCGGGACCGTGGGGACTCAGGTACGAGTCGTCGTTCTCTGCGGTGGCACTGCCCTTCGGAGGTGTGACGTTGATCTCTCACCAGGGAAGAAGTGTTGATCTCCTTTCGGGTGTGTCGTTACTTCTGGATCCTCCTGTGTGTGTTTTTTTAAAATTAATCCTTTTTTTATTTTTATTGTCTGAACTGTCACGCCCTTCCTCTCTCACTCTGTTCAACTGTCGTCGTACCTTTGTACATAGTGGTACACATTTGGGCTGTCGGTCGCCCTTGCACGACATACTGCGTCCCTCGGGTTTCGACCACGAGCACTGTTGGAGCTCCCCACCCCACCCTCCACCCTCCCTCCCCTGTGTACATTTGGGTACCGACTAAGTACCACTACATGTCGTCCTTACTTGTGTTATGACATTTCGTTAGAAGGAAGTTAATTTTTATTAAAAAATTAAAACTTAGTTTTTTTATTTTTCTACCGTAAACTTGTCTCGAAAGATCTTTTGACCCTCCCCCCTCACTCGTCTGCAATTGATGGACCCTTGCGACTAAGGTCTCTGGCGTCATCTACGCGTCTAGGACCCCCTCCTGTACCAACCGGACAATTTCCTTACTCCTTACCGGGTCTTCGGTTATACCGAAGTCTCCTCGCTCCTTCACTATACTCTGTTCCAGTCCCTCCTCCGACCCCCGGTCTAGTCCTGTCGGAAAGTCCGAGAATGAGGTTTCACAAGAGAGTTCAGTGGACTCTCAATCGTGGTTCCGTTTCTTACTGTCGAAAGTTTGTCGTCAATTACCGCTTATTAGCCATTGTTATTAGTGAAAGTTCAAAGTAAAGTTAAGATAAGGTAAAGAAAGGTTTTTTCTAGACTCTGTCAATCATGTTCTTAGACCTGTTATCTTTGTTCTTTCCCCTTGATCAATTTCTCTGCATCTTGTTGTAGTACATTTGCATTGTGTCCATACGTCCAGTATACCTGTTTACATCACACATACTTTGCCTCGGGGGTTCAGTTGAGACTCCAAGGATCGTCGTCTACGTTTTTCCCTTTGGATCGGTCATTAAGAGTAAGAACTTTTCGGTCTAAGGTCAAGGAGGTTCCTTCGTTTGAAATTATGATTTGAGAAGTTTTTTTTAAGTAAATTTTGTTCCTCTGTAATATATTATGTCACTTGTTACAGGAGTTGTTGGAAGATCTTTGTCGTTGTTTAGAATGTACCGCTAAAGAATATTCAAGGAGGTTCTTGCATTGTAATTTTGTGTTGATTCTGGATTTTCTAAAAAGTTTCTGGGACTTATACCGGGTCTCGTAATTCGAAAGGTCGCTAAAAGTAGATTCTTCTCTTAAATCCCTTAAATTTCCTGATTCCCTTAGTTTAATACAAAGTAATTAAAGGCGGAAACTCGTTCGGAAAACTATCAAGTTCAATTGGTCTGTCATTAAGAGACTTCTCTCAGGGGTCATGCTCATAAACCATATTTCCCGATTATCTCCTGATAATTTGTAATGTTCTGTCTTTTCGTCCATCATTCCAACTGTTGGGTAACATTTTTTAAGCGGACTGGTTCCGAGAACGGACGAAGAGTTCTGACGGTCCAACAGTGAGACTTTCGTAAAATCCTATAAAATTGTTTATTCTCACGGGTCTCATGGTGTATAATGCCTGACTTAACACTGCGACTGTGTGTGTATGGGTGTGGTGGTTCGTGGTGGTTTAAGTAATGCAACTTCGGGATTGTATTGACGTAAACCTCCGTCCCGGATCTTCGGTCCAGTATTTCTAATGTAGTCCAGTATGTACGTCCCAGAATTACCCTACCTTGACCGCAGGAATATTTCTCTCCTTCTCTGTGGTTTCTCGGGAGAGGGAGAGGTGCGTGAGTGTCTCCTTCCCGGAAGACTCCTGGGTTCCTCTTCCACCGGTAGAGGGTCGGTTCTTCTCCGGAGTTGTCAGTGGGTCGGGACTGACATGGCAGTAGAATCTGAAGATCGGAGGATCTTCTGTCTGATCCTCTAAGATCAGAGGGTCAACGGGTCAGACACCATAAAACAATGTCGACGGACTCGTCTGTTCATGTGGTGGGACATTGTGTGTTCGTCACAAGAAGACGGACCCATTTTAGAGTTCCGTCTACAATAGTCAATGGGAGGTGAATTGGTGTCGTTGTGTCTAAGAAGGTGCTCTTCTCAGTCGACGGACTATTCTCAGAGTCTATTGACTTAATTAATTGGACGATATTCTTTATAAATTGTAGTATGTGGACTTAAAACCACTGTGGACGTCATATTAATCGTAATTCAGTCCGAAAGACTTTTGTCAATTATGCGAATTAAAAGATGATTCCCGTAAGGAACAACCGTAGGTCACTGGAGAGGAGGTCCTTATTATTTCTAATTGCCTTGTTAATTACCTTTAGGGAGGTTCGTTGAGTCTTTTTGATTAATGTTCATTCCGAGGTGTATAGGTCTTTATTGAATGGCCCCGTGATGTCGAGACGTGTCGTTTTGGGTGTCATTTTAGTTTGGAGAAGTCACTAGGGGTAAGACCCTTCATGAGTTACCCTGAGAGTTATCTGCGTGATCTGCAGTGACTCGGGGTCGTACAAAAAAGGGGGTGAGTAGTTCGTGGACTTAGGGAGGCAGTCATGTCGGAAGAGAGTAATCCGGTTAAGAATGCTTAAAAAATGTAACGTAGTGTCTTTCTCTTCTGTTCCTCAGTAGGAATGTTGCAAGATTGTAAAATATTCGGGGTTTGACTCTTAACCATTTAAGAGTCTGTAAGTTCCCATTTGATTAAAAACTTGGAGTGAGGTTCGTCCTTCTTTTGTTAAATGACTAGAAAGATCTTGTATTATAAGAAATAATAACCGGGGTTTCATTCCTTTTTTTTTTCAGATCTCGACTGTACTAAGAACTTTTAACACTTGACAAAAAAAGATCAATTTTACGAAAATTGATCTTCTATAATTCGTCGTAATAATCTAGGTGAATCGGGAATAAAGTTCCCGAAGGGACCATCGAGTCGTCACTTCTTAGACGAACGTTATGGCCTCTGGTGGACGTTATGTCCTCTGTATTCAAAGTAGGGACCCAGTTCTTCTAAGGGACCTCTTCCTTTATCGTGGGGTGAGGTTATAAGAACGGACCCTTTAGGGTACCTGTCTCCTCGGACCGCCCGATGTCAGGTACCCCAGCGTTTCTCATGTACTGAATCGTTGGTTCGGTGGTGGTGGTGTCGGGAATAAAGTTTCACACTTAGTCTAAAAGAAAAGGAGCTTTTATTGTAATTATTGTCGGTTGGATTCTGTGTGGACTATCAATTGTATATGGATAATACAGTCCTTCCCGTGAGTCATGTCAAGACTCATTGTAACGACGACGACGATGACTGACGATTCAACGAAGTCAGCACAGGTTGAGACACGCCGGGGTATCTGCCGTCGGGTGGTCCGAGGGGGCAGGGACCCTAAGAGGTCCGTTCTTGTGATCTCACCCAACGGTAAAGGAAGAGGTTACGTCCTTTCACTTTTCACTTTCACTTCAGCGAGTCAGCACAGGTTGAGAATCACTGGGGTACCTGACGTCGGATGGTCCGAGGAGGCAGGTACTCTCAAAGGTCCGTTCTCATGACCTCACCCCACGGTAACGGAAGAGGCGACTCATTGTAATTCGTGTTTGATTTTACTACCTTTCTCTCCAATGATTCTGATACTTGAACTTGGTTTGTTCAAAGTTTGACCAGAAGTTTCGGACAATACACTCCGTCGCAGGAAACTATTCTACTTAGATGGTTCCGAAGGTTGCTTGACACTTTTGCTCTCTGGGAGTAGCATTAAGACTCAAAACAGTCTTTTTTTCTAGTGTGTAATTTATGTACACTACACATAGTGATATATTAGTGTATTCTGTACTGCAGCAGTGAGTTTCGTATTGGTTTACATTGTGAAAATTTAGCCTAAAATAATATAAGTTAATCTGTGACGTTGATGAAGAATTAATTCAAAATAAGCTAGGGTGTTTTATGTTCTGTTAGGGTGGGGCTGACTACCTCTAAGTGTTACTGTTCAAGGAGACTTTTTTAAAAGACTCCGTATTTTTGTAGGGAATTAAGTGAGGTTTCTTTGAGTGAAGTATAGTTCACTGTCATTTGTTAAAGACGAAATTTCAGTTAACTTTTAAGTGCCCGCAGAACGAAGTCTGTCGTGAATCCCGGTTAATGGTGTGGGCTGCGTACGTCAAAAAACATAAAGTTAATTAAGCCAATATATTGGGTGTGAAGACCCCTGGTTTTTGTCATTTGAACATCGGTTGTCTCTTCCGGTAATGGTTTTAATTCATCTTAGTGAGAATTGTTTCGGACGTTGTCAGTTCCCAACTGGTCCAGTTGAATTTTAGAAGGGATGGGAATCACTTGGTTTGAGGTGGAGAGAAGGTGAGGGTAAAATTCGTAGTGTAGGAATTTCGTGACAGAAGTCAGTAGAGTAAAAAGTGGAGGTCACCTTACGGAAACAATCATGTTGTGTCATGCCCTAAACTAGTAAAATTTGCACATCCGATAAAGGATTCCTCCTCAAAGAGCACTTAAGGAGTCTTTGTCACAAAATAAATAAATATAATTACATATACAAATATAATTGTATAATATGCGACTATCCGATCAAACCTTTAAGACCCAATGTGTTTAACTTCGTCCAAAGCATTGGTGTAAGTAAAAGTCCTCTGAAATTATACAATTACAAGTTCCACGGAGACCCTCCCTCACAAACCCACCCCTGCCTCACTTGTCTTGTACTTATATAATACATCGTAAAGACGTTAAATAATTGGATGTCTTGGAACAGTAAGGGTGGTTAGGGGTGGGGGGGTAGAGGGGTCGTATATATAATATGTGTATGTACAAGTACAAATGCCTTTAAAAGTTTTGTGCTTGTCTTTAATTCCTTGAGTAGTTTGAGTCGAAGTTTTTAGTCGTCGTGTAAGGGTAGTACAAAACAGATATGGGAGTGACCGAGATTGGAAGAAGACATAATAAAACTTCGTTTAGGATCTGTACTATAAAATGACCAAATAACGTCATTCATAGAGAATTCTTATCATGAAAAGTTTTCTGTCGGTATGGTAATAGAGTCGATTTTTGTTCAATTGTGGTGGACCAAAGAACATAGAATGAAAGGGTTGAATACAGAAATTCCCGATGAGTTTCGAAACTACTCATCACCTGAGTGGACTCTGAGGATATTTTGTCGTCTAAGCCCAGTTCGCCAAGTCCACCATGGCTTCTCAGACGTAAAGATTGTTCGAGAATTCGCTATGAGACTCACATTTTGTGACAAAGAGCATTATAAGTCACGTTACTATCATTCAAATCTGTCGTTCAAAGGTTACCTTTTTTTGTGGACTTAATGTACGGTGACATAAAAAACTTTCCCAAAATATTTTTAAAAATTTTCTTATTCATTTTCAGTAATTTCCAAGATTTCCAAGAGGATTCCTAGAACTTTATGCAGAGAATGGTACAGTTTACTATGTGTTAAAAGGGAATATTGAAGGACAATTTACCCCCGAGGGACCAAAAAGTTCCACTTTTTGTGTTTCCTGACCGATGGTATTTCTGGTTCCAGTATTGAGTAAGGTATCGATCTTTCGGCAATTGTTTTTACATTCCTTGTCGTCTCATATTCTGGCCTCCCTCGTCTCGAGTGGTGACGTTTGGGTTTTTGTGGTCGTGTTCGACTTTGTGGGGTTACTTTTGTTTTTTTGGTGGTGGTTGTCTTTGTAACATTCATGATACGGTAGGTTTCTTTTATGAAATGATCGGTGTGATCTGGAGTCCAATTGTTTGTTATGGTAGTGTCCATAGTTTAATTTTTTGATATAAAATTTTTTATTTGTATATTTGTCTATGTTTGATCAAGGTTCCGTAAAGATTCTCAAGACTTCCTTTTCGAGGACTTTTTCTTGATATACTTCAATTAAAAATGATTTGTGAGGTGTTTTATGACGTTTTAGTCTTTCTGGTAGTCACGACTCCATGGATCAAGTGAAAGTCCGATGTTGATAAAAATCTCGTAGAATACGAAGGAGAAAGTCGTATCTGTTGGGTTTTAAACCTGAGTCCTTTTAATTGGAAAACTCTAAAAAAAAAAAAATTATACTTCGTGACTATCTGAAGACGAGGTCCTGACCAACTTTAGTATCCTTTGTCTAAATGGAAGGGTAGGCTTTGTTGTTTGTTTTCTAAAGTTTTGGAACCTGTACTTTCGACGACCTCAAACGACTCGTGTCAGGACCTCTTCTCTCGCGATTGGTCTCGTGGGACCTCTGGACACCTCTTCGAAGGATCTCAGAAGGGGGTACGTACACACCGTCTTTTGCTGAGGTCCGGTGTTATTCTTGGTGGACTTTCATGAACGTTCTTGTTACTAGACCTTAGTGTGTCGGTCTCACTTTTTAGGGTGGTGAGTGTCTCGTGATAGATCCACCTTATGCTTCTTCCTAAGACGGTGTCAGACTCTATTTTAACGGGACTTGATTTACGACGAACCGAGGACCAACAACAAATGAGTGATTCAGCGTAGACTGAGAAGGTTGGGGTACCTGACCTCAGGTGGTCCGAGGAGACAGGTACCCTAAAGGGTCCGTTCTTATGATCTCACCCGACGGTAAAGGAAGAGATCTCCTAGAAGGGGTGGGCCCCTAACTTGGGGACCGAGGACGTGACGTCCGCCTGAGAAATGACGACTTGGTGTCTCCCCTTCTGTTAATCGTTTTAGATTTTGTCCCGGAGTTTCCCGATGAGAGAAAGACTCATTCAATTGGTGTAGGGTCTTTTGTTGCGAGTTCTTATAAATACCCTTTTGTTTCTATAGGTTGTACTCATGTATTGTTCCATTTTTAGTGTTTCAGATCGCAAGTTCTTCACGTTCCGTATACTCCCCTCCCCTCTAATTAGTAGACTTTGCTTGGGGTTTTACTATTGTACTATTTTGATCATTTGTTCTTGTGAATTTCCCAATTGGACATAAGGTATACAAGTTCTTTGATGTCCTTTCTGACTTTTATAAAAAAAATTCTGGATTTAATTTAGAGACTTTCTCGTTTTGGTGTTAGATTATTTTTAATGTAATGTACCTTAATTGGCGTCATACCCTTAACGTCTTTTCTAATTATTTTAAATTGTGTGTCGTTCTCTTTGGTATAGGTTTTTTTTTCCTTTGGGTGGATCCTTTTTTTTCTGGTTTTTTATTTTTCTCTTTCTATCGTAGTCATGAGTCCCTCGACGACCTGCTGTCCTTCACAGAATTTGATGAATCTCCATTTAGACTGTGTGTTGTGCACCTGAATGTGAACTTTAGATGTTTCTTTGACGCCTCTCCTTAACTCACTTCTCTCTATTATGACAAATGCCTAGTCTTCTGTATAACAACTCCAGTTAAGCGGGTATACTTAGTCCTGTAAGTTTCTTTAGGATTGGTTTTAGGGTCACCCAAATAAAATCTTTAACTAACCGATTAAACCTGTACCTTTGCGTTTCTTGGATCTTCTCGGTTTTAATTGAAAGTTTTTCATCTTCTCTCGACCTTTCGAATACAATGGACAGAGGTTCTGAATGTTTCCGTCTTTAGTTCTGACACGTCGTGACAGTAATTCTATTTGTCTGGTCTTCCAGTTTTTTATCTAGGTGTGACCGGTGGGCTAAAAGCTATTTCCATGTTTTCTTTAAGTTCCCTTTTTTTTTATCAGAAAATTTGTTCACCACAACCCTTGTTGTCCCATAGGAATGTTTTTTTGACTTGACCTTTTTTTTAATTGTTCCTACGGCCCTCACAGATAGAACTGTACCTATCACTAATGTTTTCGTTTTTAACAGTATATGAATTATACACACGTGAAATGATATACATATATATGGGATTTTTACCTCTGCCATTTCAATATCCAAATTGTGTATCTCATACTATAGTATTAGAAAAAAAAAATGATAAAGATAGATAAGTAGGTTGTAAAGTATGTCTCTCTATCTGTGTGTCTCTTTCCCTCTCTGTCTCTAGACTTTTATCCAAGTCGATTATGATCACTACCATTGAATTCCTTTATTCAAACCTTATTATAAAAAAATGAAAGTAGACGTCAAAAGACGTAAAGGTAACAAACTAATGAAATGTTACTCATACAGGTAAAAATATTGTTACGTTACTAAAAATTTTCGAATTTCTTTTAAATAATTGTTGCCAATTAAGATCCACTTCTCTTATACTCATTAAATATAAAGAGATAGTAAAAGATATAAAAAATTAGGGGGGTCAATTTATAAATATGTTTCTATATTATAAATATGGTAAAAACAATACGATTTTTATACAATTGAAACAATATTGATGTTGATAATTTGGAGACATACATGGACCTGTCCTAGATGTACTTTTGGAATTTTTGTTGTTGTCATAAAACTCTTTGTCCTCAAAATCTGTTACAAAGAGAAATAAAAAAAATTGTTCAAACACACTATGTTAAAAATATTTCTTTTACCCTTTTCAACGTTACTGTTCGTACGTATTTTTCTCTTGTCTTTCGTGTCTTGCAACCACTTCTGGAGTGTATATATGTTGTTACCTCTTTTCTAGTAGAAAAGTTGTTTACCACACTCTTGACTTGTAAGTGTTGTTTTTAGTCAGATCTGTCTCCAGAATATCGAAAGTGTTTTTAATTGAGTTTTACTTATACTCTAGATTTATAGTTTGTGGATCTTCAATCGTTGCTTCTTTTGACTCTACTGGACGCCATGTCGTCACTGAAAAATCGATTTAGTTTCTGTACTAGGTACTTTCTTTGTTCACTGTCGACCTAAAATGATTCTACTTTTTGAAGACGACTAGTATAGGGGGTTGTAATTTGTCGGACCTACCCTCTCCTCCAACCTCTTCCCACCACCACCACCACATCAACGAGTCAGCACAGGTTGGTAAACACTGGTTTACCTGACACTGGGCGGTCCAAGGAGACAGGTACCCCAAAAGGTCCGTTCTTGTGACCTCGCCCAACGGTACGGGAGGAGGTCCCCTAGAAGTTTTGGGTCCCTAGCTTAGATCCAGAGGGTGTAACGTCTACCTAAGAAATGGTAGAGTCTGTGGTCCCTTCGAGTTCTTATGACCTCACCTGACGGTTCGGGAGGAGGTTCCCTAGAAGGGTTGGGTCCCTAGTTTGGGTCCAGACGGTCGTAACGTCCGCCTAAGAACTGGTGACTCGGTGCTCACTTCGGCTGTTAGAGGTCCCGAGACGAGGTCACTGGAAAGGACGGTGTGACACACAGTACCTGGAGTTTCGAGAAACAAGTTTCGAGATTGGTTTTGCACCTGAGGACGTCGTTTCACATGAAACTTAATTTATGTCCCCACTGGTCTTATGAGACTTCTCCTTCCCCGAAATAGTCCCCAGATGTTATTTGCCAAAAGATTCCCAGACTTTAAGGTTGAAGACACTTCTGTACTCGACTACTGTCACACGAGGAGAATGACGGAAGTCTGGAGGGACGGTAGACACTCGTCACAGACAGGCGTTTCCGAGACGAGACTCCTAAGTTCCTCCCGAGGAGGTCCGTGTCGACTTCAAACAGAAGGGTTAATTCGGCCGATAATTTCCGGTTGAATATTTTTCTTCTCTCAGTTGTGAATTAACCCTTCATTTAGTGGATTGTCATTCACCGTCTGTGTAAAGGGTTAATTTTTAGACTGTTCTGGAGTGTTTTTATTTTTTCGTAGAGGTTTTACGGTAGAACGAACAAAGGCCAAATCTTTCCGACGGACGGGGTTGAAGTGTGGTTCGTTTTCCAATCCCCCTTTTTCTAGTTATCTTTTTATCCTTTACGACACAGACACACACAGACATTTTGACAGGGTCAACATGTAGTCGTTCATTAGTCCAGGTGGGCTAATGAAAGTAAAATTTCCCAGTCCCCGTTCTGAATTTTTCGACACCAATTGTCGTCGAAGGTTTTAGTTAGGATTTGTGAGACAGAGGAGTAGTTTCGGGGCGGAGTACTTTCTTGTTAGAGAAAACAATTTGGGGTCTCAGGTGGGAGACTTAGTAGACCGGTAGGACTTTACCAAAAAAAGTCACAAAACATTTACCATTTCTTAACGTGAATACTCAGAGTTTCGTGAATTTATTGGGTAGGTGGTTTACATTAGGGAGGTAATGTTAATGTGACATAAAAAAATGTAGTAAAACTGAAAATTTACGGAATTTCACTACGTGATAGTGTGATGGTTTTATCAGTGGCAAATTAATGAACCATGGTACCGACGTTTGTCACTACTCGGAACCCATAAGGGGTACAGATAAGACTGTGACAGGAGTCCAGTTTGGGAGTAGGCGGATGTCAGAAAAAGGTCAATTTTCCACGAAGATTGTTATTTACCACAAGGTTGATTATCCTTATCATGCTCTTATATTTCACGATACAATTATGTATTACCTCGTATCTTTACTGTGAAAAATGTATAGTCTCGTCCTCTTGACTTCCTCTTAAAAATTGTAAGTGATAAGTTTTCTCCTTTTGTTGACGAGTAACTATCTTTTTCTATTTCGATTTGATTAGTTTGAGAAGTTTCCTGTTACCTGGGATAGTGAGTGTTCGGTAAATAAAACACTGTTTGACTGTCCAGGTTCCTTCGGACTTTCTCTTGACCGCACATGGTCTCTGTAGAAGTCCCTACAAGTCTAAAATACTTGTACTCAGATTTTACCAAAACGAGAAACTCCGAACAACGGTTTCGTTGGTCCTTTCGATGTCAGAAACTCTCTCTTAAACTTTTCTCCAATTCCTATTCTCCTCCATTAGTTTCAAAGTACACTCCTTAAATGTTAGTACTTATGTTACAAGTTCTTCTCATTGTCCTTCTTATGTTTAACTTGTCTATCTGTTTCGTCGTTGAATCCTCAGTGTCTTGTTAGATGATTGTTCTCTATGCTTAGGAGTAAGAAAAATAAGGGTAAAATAACTCTATATATACTGTATGTTGTAACATTAATAAGTTCCATATGTTGTATTACTAAACTCTATATGATATGACGTTTTACTAATAGGGTTATTCAATCGTAGGTAGTGGTGATTAAAAAGGAACACTACTCTTGAAAATTCTCGATGAGAGAATAGTTGATGAAAGGAGAGACGAGAAGGGAGTTAATGCGGGGGCTTTGAGGGGGTAGGGTTTATGGTCCCATTTTGATGGTAAAAGGAGAGTAAGTGACGATAATAAATACTTTACCTTTGGTGACCGACAAAGTCTCGTGTAGTCCCTACTTTGTTCCTTAATCGTTGTGGGTTTAGAAGTGAGGTTGTGGTTTTAAAAGGACACTGAGTCTCTTTACAACTTTATGAGACTCTGGTCATTGTAGGTCAGAATTTGTTCCAGGATGCATTGGTACTTGAGGTTAGGAATGATTGGAGAGGGTCCTACGACCTAGACCTGTGAGGTTATATCGTACGACCATTGTCTAATATTATTTCATTTTTACAATAAGTTCGCTAGACTCCACCGGTTCCTATCCCTTCTTTTTACTCAATTGTTATATGTTGTCTTCAGTCTCACTTTTTACAGGTCCAGGTTTAGTGTCACCATTACACTTCTATTGTCTCTCTTTATTCTCTGTGTACCTGTTGGTGGTTTAGTATTGTGGGGCGTCTAAGGGGGACTTCTTGTATATCCGTGTCAGTTGGTTTCCGTTGTATACAAAGGTTAGTCATAGTCAATTTTTTTTTTTTTCGAAATCAAACTATATTTCCAAAAAAAGTTTATTTCCGGTAAAACCCATTTGAATTTACTGAAAATTCTTTTGACTATATGTTTTTTTTTTTTTTCTTTACTCGTTTCTGATGTTTTAGTATTTATGGTCTCTTCCGTGTAAACATATATGACGATAGAAGAGATTAGGGGTGAGGTGAAAACAACTTTTATTGACGAGGAAGATCTAAAGGTCGTGTAAAGTAGACAGAGAAGACCGGAATACAGTACAACAATGAGTGTATAAAATAGGGAGTTCATCAGACATGAGAGTTCCCATGGTAGTACAGTTTAAGTAGAAACGTTTTGAGCCCCGTAGGTGAGTAAGTAAGTTGTTTATAAATGATTGATGTATCATTCACGGTCCGAGACATGTTGTGTGACTGTGATTTGAGCATGACAAATTTACTTACAACTGATATTTCGTTTTTATTTTTGTTCAAGTTTTTCCTTAGGTTTATTTAAGTACATAATATCAAGGTGTCCTTACTTCGACCCTTTGATTTTTATTAGATGAACCTCAAAATCATAGTACTATTTGTAAGTGTGATGAACACAAAACAGAACCGTTCTGACCCAGGTGTTCTTTTGACGTAAAAGAGACATACTGGATGGTTCATATAATGTATAAAGGTATGTCTCTTAATAGGAGAATTAGGATTTCTTTCAAATCATTATTACTAAGGTATACAGTGTTAGAATGAAAGTCTCTTCGGATTTATGGGAACTCTACCCAGAAATAGTCAGGTACTACCCCACCCGACAAAATTTTAAATCTAGACAAGTAAGTAAGTTTACGGATGTTTGATGGTCTATGACAACTCGGACCCAAAAATTTTCCAATAGTCTTCGGGAGGTTTTTGAGTTGGTCTTCAAATCGAATCCACCTCCTTTCCCCCTCCCTCTACAAAGTAAAATACTTTTTATGTACCCAACTTTAAGTATACGATTGTCGTAAAATTGCACAGCATTATGTAAAGCAAGTCGAACGAAAATCGGTGAGGGACATAGTAGGAATCTCCCTAGACTTACTTAAGAGGTGAGAATCATATTAAATGCAATTCTGTTACACCGGGGATCTTCCAGCTGTGAGGATGAGGGTGGTATGTCCCAGACCTTTTTACTATACGTATCTCCTATTGAACTTTAAACAAAACGAAAAATTCCTGATCTAGCCTTATGCTTCCGTCTTGTTTTTAGTCGTGCATACACACGGAAGTTTAGGTGTTGAGAAGATTGGTCGAGTGCTGTCTAAGAGCATGAACTCCGACTCGGTACGTGTCCACCAACCTCCACAAGTTGCACACTTTTGTTTTAGACGTTAAGCACAGTCTCCAGAGGCCTGCAGTCCCGGACTGTGGGTCTTCAGGTCCCTTGTTCCACGGAAGGTGTCGCTCGCTACTACTTCTGTTACTTAGTTATGTACACACTCATTCACCTGTGTGGACCGAAAGAGATGGTTTGGGGTTTCTGGCACGAAAGTCCCGGGCCCCTGGGATCACCTTTCGAGACCGTCATTTAATCTGTTTGTGACTTTCCGGTCCGAGGAGGGAGACCGGGTTGGGGTCTCTTTTTCACTCTTGACGCCCCCGGGAACCCTCCCCGACCCCCCTCCGTTCCTCCCTTCCCTCCCCAGCCGTCCCACCTTGGGTCGATTGGGAAGAGGGAAGGTTTCGCCTCTAGCTCGGCGACGGGGGACAGGGGACGGGGACGGAGGGCGGAGGGAGTGGACTAGTGTCTCTACTCGTCGGGGCTCCCCAGAAACGAAAACGACTGACACGAAGACATAAAGGGTGGTCGAGGAAGACGGCGGTAGAACCACGTTCCCCCTCTCGCCCACCCGACCTTCCTTGGTTCACATTTGAGACATTAACTGGAGAGACCTCTCACGTGGTTACCCTCTCCCCTTCAGGTTTCAGTGTCTTGACTTATTGGGTTAGCGACTTCTCTCCTCCGCCCTGCATCCTTCAATTCAAAGTGCGGGGTGCGCGCGAGATTCGTGAGACCCTTAACATCAAAGGAAGGCGCCAAGGTCCCGCGCGTCCTTTTGATTTGGTCAACGCTAAACCACTTTAGCAGATTATAGAAGTAAACATAAATAAAGACTAGAACTCAAAAAGGGGGTCAAAATAACAAAATCTTAACATAATCAAAAATTTAATATAAATAGACTGCTACGGTTTCACGCATGTACCCCACACATCTCAGACAGGAACTACAGACATACTGTTTTCAAAAATGAAATTCGTGTTCGCCAAAAAATTTTTAGGTTATTTTACGCTTTTACCTATCTATGTCTTTAAGAAAAGAAATCATAATAGATTTTGATTTACGAATACATAATCGAATTACACACTTAAGTCAATAAAACAATAAAGGCCTGTTAAGATTTTTTGTACGTTCCTCATTGTGTGTTTATCTTAACTATTTCTTTTGCCTTTTTGGCTCTTCGTTTTGACTGGTCGAACGTCTAAGGAAAAGAAGAGTTCGATTTATTTTATATCGACCGTTATTACGTGTTGACACGAAAGAATTGTAAAAATGACCATTCAAAAGTATACAGGACGTAGACCGAGTTGACCGAATCAGTATTTAAGTCACCTACTTTACTTGTCTTGTTCTAATCGTATTCTTACCTTTCTCGTATTTAACTCCTCCCTTCCATCACTCACTAGACGAATCATCGTCATCTCTACTTTCTTGAAGTCTCTACTTATCTTTCGTCTGTCTCTCCAGGACCTCGACACTTTATCGGTCGTGTCTCGTGGAGGTCATGAAACTAATCCGTCCATAGTCGACCGTCTCCAAGTGTCACTAAAATACTTTATTGAACATCTATGTGGGTGTGTACGTATATGTATAAAAAAATTCACAAGTAATGGAAGCCGAGTTATTAAGGTCAAGATCCCTAAGACTAAGATCTCTTTATCTCTATGTCTTGTTTTACAATTTTAAAAATTTTGTTGTATCTACATAATTTATTTAATATCTTGTAGGTGTGTTCTTATATTGCATCGGTGACCTTTAGTATTAAAATCACCAAAAATTACTTCTTTTGTACAAACACTACATGAACGTTTTTCGTGTAATATTTTAATTTCTTACGTACATACACTTTTCCCCATTAACTCGGATCACCGATTCCTACACCCGTCATTCTTCCCCCCCTTTTTAGTAGAGTCAACTTTGTCTTTTTCGAAATCTGTCTTAGCTTTTTGGAAAAGTACTACTTTACGAGTCTTTTGACCTTCATCTTCTCTTAAATAAGTTATGCTATTTTCAACAAGTAATTTATTTTTTTTTTTGTGTCGATTACGAGTTACCAGTTTTTGAAAGGTCGGTACTAGTCCATGTTCGGTTTCTACGGGTGAAACGGTGAAGATAAGTCACTTCATGACTTTTCAGATCGGTTTTGTTAATCCGTTCATTTTTTATTTTTCGTAAGTTTAATCTTTCCTTCTTCATACACATCTGTTGCACCAACTGTATACCTTTAGGATTTCTTAAAAAAATTTTGATAGTCTCGATTATTTAATTAAGTCGTTCCGACGTCCTATGTTATAGTTTTGTTTTTATAGTTATCATAAAAATCTGTGATCGATATACTTGTTAGGTTTTTCCTTTAATTGTTAAGGTAAATGTTATCGTAGTTTTTTTCTATTTTATAATTTATTATTTAAATTGGTTTCTCTACTTTCTGAATGAGTCACTTTTGATGTTTTGGAACGACTTTCTTTGATTCTTCTACATTTATTTACCTTTCTGTAGGACACTCGTACCCAACCTTCTTAATTATAGTAATTATACAGTTATCAGGGATTTCGATAGATGTTTAAGTCACGTTAGGAATACTCTTAAGGTTATCAGAAAGACGTCGTAACCTTTTGGACTAGGATTTTAAATTTATGCTCCTTAAATGACATACCGTTCCTTGGAGTTTCTCGGTTCTTCTTAGAACTTTTTTGACACCATACTATACACATATACTAACTCCATAGTTGTTTTACACGACGACGATTCAGAGAAGTCAACACAGACTGAGACATACTGGGGTATCTGCCGTCGGGTGGTCCGAGGAGACAGGGACCCTAAGAGGTCCGTTCTTGTGACCTCACCCGACGGCAAAGGAAGAGATTATTGTTTCACACTGTATAGTTGTAGGTTACCTTATAATAAGTTGGTATTTACCTTTACTTTATGATTTCGTACTATGTAGCAATTACTGTGAACTTTTGTTATATGATTCACTTTCTTCGGTCTGTGTTTTCCGACGTGTCACATACTAAGGTAAATAATTTTTTTTTTTTTTTGTGGATCTAATCTCCTTAAGTATGTTTGTCTTTCTCTCCTCCACCCTTACCCCTTGCTGACGAAATATCTGGGTCCCCAGGGACACTAAGTGAGGGTCGGGAAGTGTGCGAACAATCTAATAGAATCACACACGTACGAGTCAACAGAGGCTGAGAAACGTCGGGGTACTTGATATCACGTGGTCCGAGGAGACAGGTACCCTGAAAGGTCCGTTCGTACGACCTCACTCAACCGTAAAGGAGGAGGTTCCCTAGAAGGGCTGGGTCCCTAGTTTGACCTCAGAGGTCACAGAAGACGTAGTCGTCCGTCTAAAAAATGGTGACACGGTGGTTTCTACGTCTGACAGAATCCACTCAATGAATTAGAAAGACCCGTACTCAAAGGAATAGATAGTTCGGATACTAATATCTTGAAGATAATCTGTTAATATCATTTTGACACTGTATATGTACTAGTCGTGAAACATTTATCATGTACTTGGTGCTTGAAGGTCTATAAGTTCGACCTAAATCTTTTCCGTCTCCTTGGTCTCTAGTTTAACGGTTGTAGACGACCTAGTAGCTTTTTCGTTCTCTCAAGGTCTTTTTGTAAATAAAGACGAAATAACTGATACGGTTTCGGAAACTGACAAGTCAAGTCAACGAGTCAGCACACACTGAGAAACGTTGTGGTACTTGGCGTCGTGCGGTCTGGAGGGACAGGTAGTGGTTGAGGGCCTCAGGTAGGTTTGGGTACAGGTAACTCAGTCACTACAGTAGGTTGGTAGGGTAGTAGACAGCAGGGGAAGAGGAGGACGGGAGTTAGAAAGGGTCGTAGTCCCAGAAAAGTTTAGTCAGTCGAGAAGTATAGTCCACCGGTTTCATAACCTCAAAGTCGAAGTCGTAGCCTGGAAGGTTACTTATAAGTCCTGATTAAAGGAAATCCTACCTGATCAACCTAGAGGAACGTCAGATTCCCTGAGAGATCTTAGAAGAGGTTGTGGTGTCAAGTTTTCGTGGTTAAGGAGCCACAAGTCGAAAGAAATATCAGGTTGAGAGTGTAGGTATGTACCGGTGATCTTTTTGGTATCGGAACTGATCTGCCTGGAAATAACTGTTTCATTACAGAGACGAAAAGTTATACGACAGATCCAACCAGTATTGAAAGGAAGGTTCCCCATTCGTGGAAAATTAAAGTACCGACGTTAGTGGTAGACGTCACTAAAACCTCGGGTCTTTTTATTTCAGTCGGTGACAAAGGTGACAAAGGGGTAGATAAACGGTACTTCACTACCCTGGTCTACGGTACTGACACATCTAGTGTTATTTGACACCTTTTAAGACTTTCCCTGCCCTTATGGTCTGGTGGACTGGACGGAGAAGTCTGTGGATATACGTCCAGTCCTTCGTTGTCAATCTTGACCTACACCTTGTTGTCTGACCAAGGTTTATCCTTTTTCTCATACAGTTCCGACATATAACAGTGGGACGAATAAATTGAAGATACGTCTCATGTAGTACTCTTTGGGACCCGACCTTTTTCGTGTTCGACCTTAGTTCTAACGGCCCTCTTTATAGTTATTGGAGTCTATACGTCTACTGTGGTGGGAATACCGTCTTTCACTTCTTCTTGATTTCTCGGAGACCTACTTTCACTTTCTCCTCTCACTTTTTCAACCGAATTTCGAGTTGTAAGTCTTTTGGTTCTAGTACCGTAGAACAGGGCAATGAAGTACCGTGCTGACTCGC
Source organism: Capra ibex (assembly GCA_006410555.1). Classification (NCBI taxonomy): domain Eukaryota; kingdom Metazoa; phylum Chordata; class Mammalia; order Artiodactyla; family Bovidae; genus Capra; species Capra ibex. The sequence continues at coordinate 16,671,301 of SJYO01052474.1, forward strand.
TGACTTGACTTGACTTGACCCATAATGTTTCAACAAAACTCCTCGTTCTTTTTCCATTAAAAAGTACAAAAATTGTGAAATGACACAAAAGGTTTATAATAGATTTATCCGTAACGAAAATATTCGTCTTGAAAATTTCTTTTAAAACTTTTTTTTTTTCGTTCTTAATCTATTCGTAGTTTTTACTATCCGATGAAAGTAGTGTGTGACTTTTACGTTAATGTACTATTAATTTAGTTGTGTGGGGTTAATTTGGAAGTAAGTTATGTAACAAAAGTGTCCTTTGGAAACATGGTAACATGAAAAGTAGAAGTCCACTGTTGGTGCGGGAAAGAGTAACGAAGATAGGATCCACTAGAAGATTTGATTAAGATTTGAACATGATTTGACAATTGTTACCCTTTTTTAAATCCCCTTCCGTGTCACACAGACGAGCAAACATTGTAAGTTGGAAGTGGTGTTTAAGGGTTTGAGTGGTCCGATGAACCTGGTTGATTCCGATACTTGTAGTTTGACTAAACTACCGTACCACTTCTTAGGAGGACGTTATGTCCTCTACGTCTTTTGGACCCCAATCTAAGGACCCAACCCTTCTAGGGGATCTCCTCCTTTACCGTTGGGTGAGGTCATAAGAACGGACTTTCTAGAGTACCTGTCTCCGGATGTCAGGTACATTAGTGTTTCTCAGCCTGTACTGACTCGTGCGAGTACGTTCGTTCCCTACAGTGCTATCTGAAGAGACACACCTCCCCGACTGTACGATATGTCCTTTTCTTTACTGGCATTTGGTGTCGTAATTACGGGTTTCTTGTTCTCGTAGATACAACGTCTACAAAGTCACTCTTTATTCGTTCCTTCCGGTCCAAAGATGTCACCAGAAGTACCAGAAGTATCCATCCAATATTCATTTGAACTGGAGGGGGTGGGGGTGGGGGGTGTTTTTTTCTCATGTCTGAATTTTGTGGATTCCTCCTCCACTTCCCGGAACATCTTGTCTAATTCAATGTGGTTCACTTCTGTACGTAGGATACAATTTGCTAATTAAACTCATTTTGTTTCTAAAGTATCTCTTTTTCACCTCAGTACCCACTTTTTTATGTACCTCTAGGCGAGTCTTTCCTGGAACTTGGGGTGCCGGTCCGTAGTCTATACAAACACGCCACTTCCACTCTTCGTCACATACGAGTCCAGAACAAAATACGACAGATAATATAACATTTGGTCTCGTCTGACAAAGAATAATAATGTAAACATTTATATGGGTCTCCGAGAATTTCGGTGCCCTTGTAGGTTAATTTAATTTTTCGAAACTGGAGAAACCTACTCTCCGAGATATATTTAGGTTCCATAACTATAAGAATAATACCGCCTATTTACTTTACATACTCACTCCGATCGAGTCGTCGTCTTACCAAAGGGACTCTAAGTATTTTTTTCATTATTATTACGGTCTGGACTCAGACACGTCCTGTGGGTCGAGTCTAGGTTCCCTAAAATTTTTTCTTACAGAGTATTATATTCGGTACACCCGTCTTGAGACTTTTTCCTCGATAAGTACGGGGATAGTTGTAACGGACGAGTGGGTTCTATATTTTTTTTCACGAAATCCGTACCGACTCATTTAGTTCCGTCTCGTGTATCTAATATTTGACTTCCGTTTTCAGTTACTACGAAAGTCGTACTTTCTTCCTTGATAAAATAAATATATCCTAACCTTAAAATATAGTCGAAAAAGTTAATGAAACCAAATTTATTTAGAATGTATTTATATTCGAATCTAATTCTATATGTGTACAACATAAGACAAACTTCCTTTTCTCATATTCATCTAGTGTCATCCGGTACAGAGAGGGACCAACGAAAACAAAAAACATAAGAGGTATGGACCAAATTCGGACACAACAGACTAAGCCTTAACACCGAATTAAGTTCAACGTAAATTCAAAGACTGACAAATCCTTTAACTGGTTTTTACTAAAAAAAAATTAAATTAAACTAAAAACTGTAAAATAAATTAATCACTAAAACCAGTGAGGTACCCCCGTATGTCCCAGAATCAAGAGGTTCGTCCCATCTTCAACACGGGGGACATCACCTTCGCACCTGAGAATGGGTGACTTGGTGGTCCCTTCAGGATCATAAAAATTAATATTTCCTGTCGGAACAACTTTCTCCTCACTGGAAACAAAGACACCCTATGTCGGACTCCGAAGATCGATTCCGTCGTCGACGGGTGGTCGAAGAGAGATCTAAGGTAGTTAGTTCTTCGTGGTTTACGTCTCCCACAATGTCCGTGGTGCACTCGGTCTATGGAAACCGACCCACAGGGGACTTCTAAAGGTTAGTTGTGGTAGTTGACTTGAATAAAAAGGATGGAAGAAAGATAGGAACAACCGAAGAAGAAGACACAAAGGACAAAGTTATTTACCGAGTCTTTTTGAGAACCGGCTTTTCTACTGGACGATGTCTTACCCTTTTTTTTATAAATGTTTAGGATATATAGACTGTCCTCAAATCATAGGTCTTTTGTATTTTTCGAGAATAACGAGTCGTTGTTTTTCCGTTTATTAGGTCACAAAAGTTACTCGTTTCATAGATTTATCTGCAAAAAGGTTTACTCTATATGTTTACCGACTGAGAGTGTCCTTTTCTACGAGTTGTTTTAATCAGTAATTCCTTTACGTTTGTTTCTGTGGTACTCTATGGTGAAGTGTTGGTGATCCCACCGATATTAAATTCTAAAAAATTTTGTCCTTTTAGTCTTCAGAACCGTCCACACACCTCCTTACCTTGAGATCACTCTTGCCTTGGACACTCTTATATTTTACCACGCCGACGGACCACGTTGTCAAACCACCAAGGAGGTTTTAAATTTATATTTTGCAAATTTACAAGACCTGGATTTCTCCCGGTGTATGGGACACTTAGATAACTTACCGTGGTTTGACATGTGTAATTTCACCAATTAGATGATAATATTTACAACGGGTTTTTCTACAGATATAGGTCGGATCTCTCTCTCCCCCCTGGGTAGTGTCATCTTAAGAAATTCAGAAGAAAGTAGACCGACGGTTCAAGATAGTTAAAGTGGACGTGTTACAAAGAATTTACACAGGGGAAGAGTCGTAAGGGTGAGGGTGAGAGGACTAACCCAGAAATAGTAGAGAGGACAGTCGACAAAGCTATCGAAGGGTGAACGAAGGGGGAGAATGTGGTGGAGAGAAGGTTAGATGAATGGTATGATCAGTTTTAGACAGTCAAGTCTAAGTAACATGTGTCGTAAACACTGGGAACGACTATAATTTGTCAAGATTCTCCAAAACAAATAGTTGTTTACTGAATCAGTAGTTTGAAACGTGATGCCTAATTTTTTAAAATAATACGTGATATAATTCATTAATATAATACGTGGTATAGTTTAGATCGTGAGATACTCATCTTTACTTCCGAAACACAGTAAAAGTATACAACATCATAAAGAAGTTTATTTAGAGAGGAGATTTGTTTGTTTTTTCCGTCCTTAGACTAGGAAGATAAGGGTGTGCTCTTTGGAGATTCCAGAGGGTAACAGGTTTTGTACTAAGAAGTATAACAAATGATCTCTAGGTCAAGATTTCACAGAAAGGTAGAAGGAACAGTTAATGAGGGGCAACATGGGTTGAGAGATCGATACTGGGTTTATACGGTCCTGGTGATCCGTTGAGGATGGTCCATAAGAATTTAAAGAGAAAAAGGATGGATAAACATGAGTCGGATTTTACAGAACCTCGGATCTATGGTGTAGACACTTTTACACCAATGGATCGAAGCCCAAACAACTCTATGAGTCACTGAGTTCACCATTTCTTAGACGGACGTTACGTCTTCTGACCCAAACTAGGGATCCAGGGGACCTCTTCCCTTACCGATGGGTGAGGTCATAAGAACGGACCTCTTAGGGTACCTGTCTCCTCGGACTACCTGATGTCAGGTACCCCAGTGTTTCTCAGTCTGTGTTGACTCGTTGATTGTGAAAGTGTGAAACTTTCTGTCATTCTGCACGAACATTCCTTCGAGTCGGATACCAATAAAAATTCTTTTTTACAAAAAGGTAAGTGGACCAATTTTAAGACGAATAAAAAAAATCTAAACACGTTATTGAAATTATAACTGAAATAGACTTTTTAGAACTATCTTTTAACACCAAACCAAATAGTTGAGAGTCGTCCGACAAGGACTCGAGATTCCTTCGAAGGGAAGAAGACTTGATGGGTCAGAAAGAAGACCTGTTCACTGTAAAACCTTTACGAAATGGAGAAGAAAAATTGTAAAAAAAGAATCCGAAGAAGAGTACGTGACCTAAGAGAGTATAACGTCCCACTCGAAAGAATACGAAAAGGAGGTAGTACAGACGTCAATGTAACAAGAGATGTATAATTCTCTTGACAAAGAATATTCGTAGGAGTAGAAGAAGTAGGTCCTTTGTGTGTATTAAACGCCATAAGAGGAGGTACTACACAAAAACCACAGGGAGTCGTAACTTAAGAAACGAAAGACTTAGTATTGGTCCCTTGGTGTACCATGATACTCCCTATCTGTTCGGAGGTAGTTGTCGAGGAAAAGTCCGGGGGTTTTGAAAAAAAGGTCATCGTCAGGACCGTTAGGATTTCCTCTAGTTGGGACTTATAAGTAACCTTCCTGGCTACGACTTCGACTTCGAGGTTATCAAACCGGTGGACTACACTTCTCAGTTGAGAAACCTTTTCTGTGACTACGTCCCTTTCTGACTCTCGTCTTCCTCTTCCCCCATCGTCTCTTAGTCCAACAATTTATCATGGTGGTTGAGTTGCCTGTACTTAAACTCGTTAGAGACCCTCTATCACCTCCAGTCCCTTCGGACCGCACGACGTCAGGTGCCCCAACGTTTCTCAGTCTGTACTGAGTCGTTGACTTGTTGCCACTAGGACCGTTCGAGACGTAGGTTTATTGTCCACTTCTGTGGTCTGACTGGTAGTCACAAAAGGTGTAACATAAGTAGAGATCGGTGGAACTGTACCGGAAGTATTTAAAACAGGTGTGGTTTGGATAATTCTTCGGACGACCGGTCGTCGTTCGGTGACGTTATACGACACCGTAGTAAAAAGTCCAGTCGGAAGTATGGTGTGAAACCCTCAAGCACTCGTATTTGACGTGTTCGACAGTATAGAGGAAGATATACCCGCATTCGTTAGACTGCTTACTATGGGGACAACCAATGTGCTTGATAGTAAGATATAAACCCATATACTATGAATAAAAATTGAACCTAATGGTTAACAAAGACTCGTCTCGTCAGTGAAAACGGGAGAGAGGTAGAAGACTTAAATTGAACCATAGAGAACTTCATCCCGAAGGATCCACCCAATCACCATTTCTTAGACGGACGGTTACGTCCTCTACACTCAAGCTAGGGACCCAACCCTTCTAAGGGACCTCTTCCTTTACCGTCGGGTGAGGTCATAAGAATGGACCTTTTAGGGTACCTGTCTCTTCGGACCTCCCGATGTCAGGAACACCAACGTTCCTCAACCTGGGTTGACTCACTGAGTCGTGTGAGAACCACCACCACCACCAAATCAGCGATTCAGCACAGGCTGAGAACGCTGGGGTATCTGACATCGGACGGTCCGAGGAGACAGACACCCCAAAAGGTCCGTTCTTATGACTTCACCCAACCATAAAGGTAGAGGTCCCCTAGAAGGACTGGGTCCTTGACTTGGGTCCAGAGGGTGTGGCGTCCGTCTAAGAAATGACTGACTCGATACTCTCCTCGGGTTCGTGTCAGAACTTCATCCGGAATACGAACTGTTGAAACTATTTGGGCTAAGACGTTCAGTCTCGTGGTTCAGGCACCGAACGGTGCCTCGACGTCTTAATCGTGTCGAGACCCCCACCCCACCCCCAGTCAAGTCAAGTCAGAGAGTCAGTGCAGGCTGTGAAACGCTGGGGTACTTAGCGTCGTACGGTCCGGAGGGACAGGTAGTGGTTGAGGGCCTCAAGTGGGTTTGAGTACAGGTAGCTCAACCACTACGGTAGGTCGGTAGAGTAGGAGACAGTAGGGGAAAAGGAGGACGGGAGTTAGGGAGGGTCGTAGTCCCAGAAAAGGTTACTCAGTTGAGAAGCGTACTCCACCGGTTTCATAACCTCAAAGTCGAAATCGTAGTCAGGAAGGTTTCTTGTGGGTCCTGACTAGAGGAAATCTTACCTGACCAACCTAGAGGAACGTCAGGTTCCCTGAGAGTTCTCAGAAGAGGTTGTGGTGTCAAGTTTTCGTAGTTAAGAAACCACGAGTCGGAAGAAGTGTCAGGTTGAGAGTGTAGGTATGTACTGGTGACCTTTTTGGTATCGGAACTGATCTACCTGGAAACGACTGTTTCATTACAGAGACGAAAAATTACATGACAGATCCAACCAGTATTGAAAGGAAGGTTCCTCATTCGCAGAAAATTAAAGTACCGACGTTAGTGGTAGACGTCACTAAAACCTCGGGGGGTTTTATTTCAGACTGTGACAAAGGTGACAAAGAGGTAGATGAGTCCCCCACCGTTTAAGACGAATGTAAAATTCCGGTTTCCAATAACAACCTTAGACCGGAGTCATGTGTCCATTACCAAATTTCGAATCTCTGTCTCGAGACCCACTTCATCTTTCTTTGTCGAATACCGAAACAGTCCGTTTCCCCCGGTATCACCTGACTACGGGAAGTCTGACACCCCATGTGGGAAGTCTGACACCCCATGCGGGAAGTCCGACACCCCATACGGGAAGTCTGACACCCCATACGGGAATTCCGACGCCCCATGCGGGAATTCCGACACCCCATACGGGAAGTCTGACACCCCATACGGGAATTCCGACACCCCATACGGGAATTCCGACACCCCATGTGGGAAGTCTGACACCCCATGCGGGAAGTCTGACACCCCATGTGGGAAGTCTGACACCCTATACGGGAAGTCTGACACCCCATGCGGGGATTCCGCATCCCGTACTAGTCAAACATCTGTAAGAAGGCTGTCAACCACGACTCCATTAACCCTTAGTTGTAGTTGGAAGACCAAGGTTGGTTAGACCCCAGGCGCACGAACACCCGTCGTATGTCCATTGAAGAAGGTGAACCACTCACAGACGTTCCGTCGAGTCTCCTGTACCGAGTCTTATAATAGGTGTCAGGAACTCCTCCTTGATTTCCAGGAACCGAGACGAATTACCGACTCATAATAAAAAAAAAAAATACCGATTCATAATAATAAACCAGAACGGACTGATAAAAGGAAAGAGAGACGTAAAAGAACAAAGAGACTAACTCAAATAGGAAACTGATTTTGAAAAGACGTCTGTTTTCCGTCCACCTCCTGTACCCACCCCCACAGATAAGACTCTTCCGGCGGATCCCAGGACAGGTAATGTTCCAGTCATCGAGTGGACTCGTGAAGTCGAGTCGTGTACATGTGTGGTGTCGACGGAATTAAGAACCAATCAATACTGTTCTCTTGTATTACCAAAATCTCCTACACAAACAAGGGAAATCAGAACATGTGAACAAACTTAAGTAAAAGTATGTGAGTCACCGATGGCGTCTCGTCCCTGAGGTATAAACAACTTGACTTCGGAGGAGAGACGACATAATATACTACTCCGACTCCGATTTAGAAGGGTTTTATGAACTAAAATTCCCTTTAATGTGGTCTCTCCGACCATTTTCAGTGACGTCAGTAGTTTGATTATTGTTCTCTAAGTTTGTGTCATAGAAGAAATCGTTAAAATTTTTCTGAAGTGGTAAATCAACTTAAGTAAGTTTGAATTCAATGGAAACCCCTCGTTATTGTTTTTATCTTTGTAAAACTATCTAAATAACTAACATTATAGTAGAATTATACATGTTAGTCTTCCTTGTAATTTTGTCTTAGTCGTGGTGGTAAAGCATAGACTTTAAAAAGTATAACAGACCTCATTTTAAGAGATTACACGACAAATTTAAAAAGTGTACATATCCATTTTGACATCTATTATGTTTTTAGGTACACGAACAAGACATTTTTACGAATCTCTACGAATAACACCTTACCCCGTTAATGTGTTTTATATTTTCATAAACTTAATGATAAATTAATGAATAGGCTAGGAGAAAAAACAGGAATTTACCGAGTCGTCACTACTCTTTTGTTTCGTTTGAACACGGTCAGTCAATACATAATTATGACTACGACAGGTAAGACTCTAAAGTTCATGTCCAAAGGGCGTGACAGGACAATCTCCCAAGGATACTTTGGCGAACATTCAATTTGACCGGAGTTCTCTTCTTCGTCAATGGAGACCCTTCTAGAACAATTCCCTACGTGTCTTATTTAGTTTTATTTCGTGTTTACGTATGTCTGTGTCAAGTCTCGATTTCGTCGGACTACGATTCCACACCTCATATTAAAGACCCCTTCCTCGAACGGTCCCGGTAAGACGGACGAGACCCAGACACGACGGAGATATTACCGAACGACGTCTTACTTGAGACTTACGAAAATACGAAAAACGGAAAAAAAAAAAGGTATTTTCACTTTTAGGAGAAGTTTAAAGAGTCTATGACTTGTATCCACGGTTACATCCAGAAAGTATTTTCCTTTCACCACATTTCACTTGAAAGCTTTTTGCTCCTTATGGACATAATTACAGAGTTCTTTAAGTTTATGGGACTTTGCTGTAAAAAGTAACGTTACCCAAGATCGATGTTATCGCACTAGTCGAAGTCGAAAAGACTCTCCTAAAAGTTGGTAGGAGTCCCTAGTAAAATAATACTTTTACGGGAAACTATAGGTCTCTAACCTTTCGTAGTGTGCCTTTGGACTAAGTGTCTACCCTAGTTATTAAAACATACCCAACTTGTGGACAACGTATCTCTACTACTCCAACTTGACCAAGTGATAATGAACCAACGACAACAACAAATCAGTGATTCAGTACAGGCTGAGAAAACACTGGGGTACCTGACATCGGGTGGTCCGAGGATACAAGTACCCTAAAGGGTCCGTTCTTGACCTCACCCAACGGTAAAGGAAGAGGTCCCGTAGAAGGACTAGGTCCCTAGTTTGGGCGTAGAGGACGTAACGTCCCTCTAAGAAATGGTGACTCGGTGGTCCCTTCGGGGGTATTAAACTACTGGAGAGGGTTTAATAGTCCGGAAATAAACAGGACAAATTATTTTGGGAACGTTCCCTTAAGGGACCACCTTACCACCAATTCTTAGATGAATGACCCGGTCTACTTCTGGAAATTTCAGGGACGCATGTTACTTCTACCGACACGCGCCGGTACACCATATCTTTACCTTTTGTCATGATTCACTGTTTTGTAAAGATTACATTAAAAGAGTCTTAAAGTGATTTAAATTTTTACACATTCAGTTATGATTTTATATAAAAAATAAGATTTTTTTTCCCCCAGGTAGTTTACGTCCCCTGTGTCCATGTAGGACTCAGATCCTTGATTCTAGGGTGTACGGTACCCCGTTGATTCTGGTACACGGTTTTGATGACTCGGAGACACGAGATCTCGGATACAGATATTGTTCTCCTCGAAGGTGTTACTCGTCGGACACTTGGTGTCGATCTCTCGTCGGGGACGACGGATGTCGATCTCTTTCGGTGCGGGACGTTGATTCTGAGTCGTAGTAGTTTTTATTTATTTACTATTATTATTGGGACTTCTCTAGAGATCAGGAAGGGTAAGATAACGAAAGGAGATAAAGAAACGTAACTAGTGACTCCTTCCGAAAGAATAGAGAGGAACGAGAAGAAACCTTGAGACGTAAGTTTACCCATATAGAAAGGGAAAGAGGAAACGGAAATCGAAGAGAAGAAAAGTTTCGATAAACATTCCGGAGGAGTCTGTTGGTAAAACGTAAAAAACGTAAAGAAAAAGAGCCCCTACCAGAACTAGTGACGGAGGACATGTTACAGTGCTTGGATGTAAGTATCAAGAAGTCCGTGAGACAGATAGTCTAGATTAGGGAACTTAGATAAACAGTAAAGGTGACATATTATCATTCCCTGAACTAAATCCAGTATGGACTTACCAGATCACCAAAAGGGATGAAAGAAGTTAAATTCAGACTTAAACCGTTATTCCTCAAGTACTAGACTCGGTGTCAGTCGAGGACCAGAAGAAAAACGACTGACATATCTGGAAGAGGTAGAAACCGACGTTTCTTTTAATCTTTATGGTTCCCTTGTGAAGAACGTTTCTACCCGTGTTATTTCCTGTCTTTACCATACCTGGATTGTCTTCGTCTTCTATAATTCTTCTCCACCGTTCTTATGTGTCTTCTTGACATGTTTTTTCTAGAAGTACTGAGTCTATTGCTGCTACCATACTAATGAGTCGATCTCGGTCTGTAGGACCTTACGCTTCAGTTTACCCGGAATCCTTAGTAGTGGTGCTTGGTTCGATCATCTCTACTACCTTAAGGTCATCTCGATAAAGTTTAGGATTTTCTATTAGGACACTTTCACGATGTTGAGTTATACGGTCGTTTAAACCTTTTGAGTCGTCACCGGTGTCCTGACCTTTTCCAGTCAAACGTAAGGTAAGGGTTTCTTTCCGTTACGGTTTCTTATGTGTTAACGTTGAGTAGAGTGTGTCATCGTTTCATTACGAGTTTAAGAGGTCCGGTCTGAATTTGTTATGTACTTGGTACTTGAAGGTCTACAAGTTCGACCTAAATCTTTTCCATCTCCTTGGTCTCTAGTTTAACGGTTGTAGACGACCTAGTAACTTTTTCGTTCTCTTAAGGTCTTTTTATAGATGATGACGAAATACCTAAATGTGGTTTCGGAAACTCGCACATCTAGTCTTGTTTAACACCTTTTAAGACTTTCTCTACCCTTATGGTCTGGTGTAATGGACGGAGGACTCTTTATACACACGTCAACCTTGGTCTGTACCAAGGTTTAGTCCTTTCCTCCTGTAGTTCCGACATATAACAGTGGGACGAATAAATTGAATATACTTCTCATGTAGTACACTTTACGTCTCAGCCTACTTCGTGTTCGACCTTAGTTCTAACGACCCTCTTTATAGTTATTGGAGTCTATGCGTCTACTGTGGTGGGAATACCGTGTTTCACTTCTCCTTGATTTCTCGGAGAACTACTTTCACTTTCTCCTCTCACTTTTTCGACTGAATTTTGAGTTGTAAGTTTTTTGATTATAGTACCGTAGACCAGGGTAGTGAAGTACCGTTTATTTACCCCTTTCTCACCTTTATTCACTGTTGGAAATAAAAGAACCCGAGGTTTTAGTGACGTCTACTACTGATGTCGGTACTTTAATTTTCTACGAACGAGGAATCTTCTTTTCAATACTGGTTGGATCTGTCGTATATTTTTCGTCTCTGTAATGAAAAGGTTGTTTCCAGGTATATCATTTTAGATACCAAAAAGGTCATCAGTACATACCTACACTCTCGACCTGATATTTCTTTCGACTCGTGACTTCTTAACTACGAAAACTTGACACCACAACCTCTTCTGAGAACTCTCAGGGAACCTGACGTTCCTCTAGGTTAGTCAGGTAGGATTTCCTTTAGTCAGGACTTATAAGTAACCTTCCTGACTACGACTTGGACTTTGAGGTTATGAAACCAATGGACTACACTTCTTGACTGAGTAACCTTCTCAGACTACGACCCATTCTAACTTCCGTTCTCCTTTTCCCCTGTTGTCTCCTACTCTACCAACCTACCGTAGTGACTGAGCTACCTGTAGTCAAACTCGTTCGAGGTCCTCAATCACTTCTTGTCCCTTCGTACCGCACGACGTCAAGTATCCTAGGGTTTCTCAGCCTGTACTGACCCACTGACTTGACTTATTATTGGAACGTTCTTTCAGTAACACACATATCTTTCTTCCCATTGTAATTTTAAATGAACATAAATACAATATATATAAAAGTTCTCTATATACTCTTGTATACATGGTGGTGTACATTTTCTATAAGTGTCGTCGTAAAAAGTATTATAGGGGTTTCACTTGTAATGTCTCTTTGTGGTTCTCACCGTACGTACTTGTCGCGGTGTCGGTCTGTTCTCTTAGGAGAGTTCGGTACTTTTTCGTCGGTCGAAGTCGATATGGGTTGTTATACTTACCTAGACGTTTTGTACTACACCTTTTTCAGTTCTGTCTGTGTTTTCGTACGTGGGACGAACAGTAGATTAATTTCAAGGTTTTGTCTGAGTTATTTGATATGATTAAGTTTTGTCGTTAATCGAAGATCCATTCTCCGTGGACAAGCCTTCCCCTTGACCAGTACGAGAGGACGACCTAATCCACTCCAATGTCTCTGTCACTGAACCAACACGTCGGATGAACGTAAAATGAAATACACGATAACATGATTGAAAAGACTTTGACTTTTGTTGCGTGACCGTTTTTGTAACAAAAGACTTACACTCATCTACGTGACTTAAATAGACACAAGACTTATCCCAATAGGAATCCATACCTAATATCCCGAAGGGTCCACCGGGTCTACCATTTTTTAGAAGGACGTGACACCCTCTGGGTCCAAGTTAGGGACCCAGTCCTTCTAGGGGACGTCCTCCTGCGACGTTAGACGGGGTCATAAGAACGGACCTCTTAGGGTACCTGTCTCCTCGGACCACCCGATGTCGGGTACCCTAGTGTTTTCTCAGTCTGCGCTGGATCACTGTTCTTGTTTTCTTTGTTCTTGTGTCCGTCGACTATTATACTATTAGGACCAACGGAGAACTACTGCTTTGACCCACAGATTTCTATCCTTATATAAAAAATTTTGAACTTAGTATATTTACATAATTTACAAGTTTTTTGTCATCAAATTTATTTAATAATGTTACTTGAAATGGACTGTATTGTATGTGACAAATTGTCTGTTTATCAAAGCTATAAGACCGAAAATGAATGTAAGAGAAAACCAGTGATTACAGGACGAACGTGTGACGAGTGTGACAACACGATACGACTATTGTCGGACAACTGATAATCGAAGACAAATTCTTTGAGATCCCGTAAAACAAAGATTAGTAGAAGAAATAAGTCGTGAAAAATAGGTACGAGGTAAAGTCCGAGGTTTTTAAAGAGGATTAATAAAGTAACCGTCAAGACTATGTAAAAAAAAGGGTCACAAGGGATGTGTGTCAAGAATAAGATTTTGAATTAAAAAAAAATTAATTTACTAACGAGTTTTAAAGTTGAGGAAACTACGACATTTATTAACGTGAAAAACTTTGTGAAGTTACGTACTTCAGTTCCGTTTTATCCACTGTAAACAAATTGAAATGTCCAAACACTTTAAAGGTGTGAATTAAAGTTTTTTATTCATTTATTTACGAGTCTATACGTGTGTTAAGACTTTTTTTTTTCTTTGTAGTAACGGTGGACAAAGGACAAGTCACGGTTGTACGCATCTAATTATTTATACCAAAAGTGGACTCGTGACTGACGACCTAAGAAACCGACGTCACTAGTCCATCTTTTACATGAGAAGAAACTCTTCTGTATTTATCTTGACAATATATGGTATCTATTCGTACTCACATTACTCTCCGTTTTACATCACTTGACACTTAATTCTCCTACTACATTGTGGAATCTATCATTTTTTAACAAATTAGGATTTGGATGGTTCACTGAACTATTTTATAGTCTTCAAGATTTTATTAAAAAAATTGTTACTAGAGTAAATTGTCTACCTCTTTTACCTTTGTCTGTGTCTCATTGGACCTTATACAGCTAAGCTCTAAAAGTGAGGCGCCCATTATAAATTTTGTCATCCTCACTGTACTGTATCCACGGCTGGGTTATTTTGCCTGCTCAGTCGGAACCGGAACCCCCAACAGACACCCAGCCCTCACTCGGAAGTTCAGGACATCACTGCCGACACTGTCCCTACTCTGTCTCTCGTGTCCCCCAGACCGGGTCCCACCCCTCCTCCACGAGGAACTAGGGAACTATAAAACTAGAGGAACGACAGGTTCTCTGATCCGATACTTTTAAGACAAGAGGGGTGTTTTAGTGCTAGTAAAAAGGATGTTACCCTTCACACGGGACCGACTGGAAAGGGAGTATCGGTAGTTGGGGTGGAAGATATAGGAGTGTATAGTGATTTTATTCTTTTGTGTTCGTAGGTGGACGTCGTTTAAGATTTTCCGGAAGCCGGATGGAGTAACCGAAACACAGTTTAAATAACGACTTAAAGTGCTCTCGGAGGACTAGACGAAATAACGACTAAAATTAGAACAAACAAAACTCGAAGACTCAGATGGCGTTTTATGGATTATGTGAGAAACATCGGTCTCTGACATATTTATTTTACATAGTATAAGGGTAATATTGGTGCAATATAGTAGGTGTAATGCGTGTGGGTATCCACCGGATGTAAAAATTAATAAAGGGGGGAGTTTTGAGATTTAATGATGTCACTTAGACCTTTGAGGAGATGGAGAGTAGTCTCGTTCATTAACTTATGAGGTAATACTATTATTTGGTAGAAAGGAAGATTCACGAGTAAGGGTCTCCCGAAACAAGACACGTCCTTCAGGTTGTACACGACTCATGAGTCTGGTGGTACGAAACAAACAATAAAACAGAACCAAGAATTTGGTGAACATGAGGTTGTTTGGGAGGATCGTAAGACGTCAGTTTGTATAGTTCCCCCGTGGTAAGAAGTCCATCTTTTCGTTAAGGGTCAGAGACCACTGTTCCTACACGGAGACGAAGGATTATGTCCCTTCTGTAGAAAGAGTACCCCTTAAAGTACCGGGTAAAAAATCACCTTACCCTTTTTAGTCCCTCGGGAAGGACGTGGATGATAAAAATACATTGAAGTCTAGGTTTATTAACTCCACAGTTTCGTCGTATAAACTCCCATCGTACAGGACTTGAGGAGACATCGGACCTATCCGTTGGTTGTGGTACCAATCCAACCTCCCAACTATTTCCCGGAGCGACTTGTCCAAGTAGGGGGTGGGGGTTGTTCGGTGCACCCACTGTTTAGTGAGCAGGTAGGTTGTGAAGTGAAGTCTTTGGGGCAGACTTTTATTTTTATGTTTAGTACTGGTTGCCCTCCTCCTAC
This sequence comes from Capra ibex, assembly GCA_006410555.1. Classification (NCBI taxonomy): domain Eukaryota; kingdom Metazoa; phylum Chordata; class Mammalia; order Artiodactyla; family Bovidae; genus Capra; species Capra ibex. The sequence goes on from SJYO01052474.1 coordinate 16,686,420, forward strand.
TGGTCGTAGACTGGTCGTGAGGGAAGTTTTGGGAGACTAAAGGAGGGGATCGAAAGTTTTGGGAGATGACCTACTGTGTAACGAAAGGGGTAAATAGAATCGAGACCCAGAAGACAAGTAGATCGACGACGATGACTTCAGTTAAAGTCGTTCTTCATTAAGAAGAGTTCCCCAAAGGGACCACCGAGTCACCATTTTGTTTGTTTGTTTGTTTTTGGGACGGTTGAGTCCTCTGTGTCCTCTACACCCAAGGTAGGGACCCAACCCTTCTAGGACCTCTTCCCTGTACCGTTGGGTGAGGTCGTCAGAACGGATCCTTTAGGGTACCTGTCTCCTCAAACCACCCGATCTCAGGTACCCCAACGTTTTCTGAGTCTATGTTGACTCGTTGATTTTTTGTTGTTGTTTAAGAAGAGTCTCGGAGAAAGTATAAATAGATTTGGATAACTGTCGTTTACGGCAATTTCGGGGGACTCTGGGAAACAGATCGGGACCATGATGCATGTCCCACAAGTATTGTCTTCCCAAGTGACAGGTGTGTTGTCGCCCTGTAAATATATGTCACTGATCACCAACTCGAAGTAGAACTGGACTCGATACCAACTGTCTGTTACAGGAAGAGAACGTGAAGATTAGGAAAGTATTTTTCCCGTTGTACATGACACATGAGTCGAGTCTCTCTTGTTAGACTGCGGCCCCTATGATTCTCGGGGTTCTGACTGCACCTCGAAGAAAGACGTAGAACAGGAAGCGTGGTACGTCGGAAACAATAATTTCATGTGTTCACTGAGCGGCTCTTAACCATCTTGTAAACCGTCGATTCGTGTAGAAGACGGTGTTTAGTCTTTCTAAGTCCTGAATTTCTCTTAAGAAAGTGTCCTTTTACGTGTCCCCGTCCTCTCTCGAAGACGTTACGAACAGTACAAGACGAAGAACTAGGCCCATCATCGACGTATCCCCACAACTAAACTCTTTTTAAGTACGTCAAGGTATGAATACACAACACACGAAAAGAGAGACACTCAATATGAAGTTAATTTTTTGAGTAATTCCGTAATTTCTTTTAACTTATACAATTCATATACACGATAAACTTTAAAAGTTCCTTACAATTAATTGATCCATTTACCTGATTTATAATTAGTCAGTCAAATTTTCAATAACAAGTTTTAAACGATTAAGACACTTTATCTTATGTTAAATATTCAACTTGATTTTTTGAAATCCTTTTATAAGTTGGTAATTTTTTTTTTTTTCTAACTTGATGACTATATACGATGTTACACCTTCTTAGAGGTTTTATATACGACTCATTTTCTCACTCACTTTCAGTGAGCCAGTACAGACTGGGAAACGTTGGGGCACCTGATATGTCAGGTACCGTAAGAGGTCCGGTCTTATGACCTCACCCATCGCAAAAGGAAGAGGTCCCTAGAAGGGTTGGGTCCAGAGGACGTAACGTCCGTTTAAGAAATGGTCGACTTAGTGTTCCCTTCGGAAACACTCATTTTCTTCAGTCTGTCTTTTTCAGTGTCTAATATACTACTGTACATATACTTTACAGGTCTTATTTATATAAGTATCTCTGTCTCTTTTAACCACCAAAGGTCTCTGACTCTCCTCCTCCTTTATCCCTATTTGACGAATTGTTCATTCTCCAAAATGAGACCGTTTGGTGAAGTCATAAGAACGGAACTCTTGGGGTACTTGTCGTACTTTTCCGTTTATCTATCCTGTGACTTTCTACTTGAGGGGTCCAGGTACCACGGGTTATACGATGACCTTTAGTGACCTTTTGATTGAGATCTTTCTTACTTCTCTACCTCGGTTTCGTTTTTGTTGTGGGTCAACACCTACACTGACCACTATCTTCGTTCCAGGTTACGACATTTGTCGTCATAACATATCCTTGGACCTTACAATCCAGGTACTTAGTTCCGTTTAACCTTCACCAGTTTGTCCTCTACCGTTCTCAGTTACAGTTGTGAGATCCGTAGTCACTTGATTCTACCTCACCTTACCCACTTAAATTGAGTCTACTGGTAATATAGATGATGACATCCGTCCTTAGGACATCTTCTTTACCTCAACGGTAGTATCAGTTGTTTTCTCAGGCTTTACGTCCTGAACCTACGTTAGAGCTTTTACTGTCTTTCTAGAGACAAGCAAAGATTCCGTTTGGTAAGTTATAGTGTATTTAGGTTCAGATAGGAGGTTGATCGTTACGACTTCCTCGACTTCAACTTACCAAGATACTTCTGGATGTTCTGGAAGATCTTGATTGTGGGGGTTTTTCTACAGGAAAAGTAATATCCCCTGACCTTATGTTTTCATCCTTCAGTTCTTTGTGGACCTCATTGTCCGTTTAAACCGGAACCTCATGTCTTACTCCGTCCCGTTTCCGATATCTCAAGACGGTTCTCTTGCGTGACCAGTATCGTTTGTGGGAGAAGGTTACTGTGTTCTCTTCTGAGATATGTACCTGTAGTGGTCTACCAGTTATGACTTTAGTCTAACTAATATAAGAAACGTCGGTTTCTACCTCTTCGACATATGTTAGTCGTTTTTGTTCTGGTCCTCCACTGACACCGAGTCTAGTACTAACGGTTTAAGTCTGAATTTAACTTCTTTCATTCCTTTTGGTGATCTGGTGAATCTATACTGGATTTAGTTTAGGGAATACTAATATGTCACCTTCACTCTTTATCTAACTTCCCCAGTCTAGACTATCTGTCTCAAAGACTTCTTGATGCTTACCTCCAAACACTGTAGCATATCCTCCGTAGGGAAAAAACGTCTTTCCGTTTTAGCAACAGACTCCCCGAGAATGTTTATCGAAACTTTTCTTCTCTTTACTTCCCGTTTCCTCTTTTACTTTCTATATGGGTAAACTTACGTCTCAAGGTTTCTTCTCGTTCCTCTCTATTCTTTCGGAAGTAGTCGCTAGTTACGTTTCTTTATCTCCTTTTGTTATCTTACCCTTCCTGATCTCTAGAGAAGTTCTTTTGATCTCTATGGTTCCCTTGAAAAATACGTTTCTACCCGTGTTATTTCCTGTCTTTACCATACCTGGATTGTCTTCGTCTTCTATAGTTCTTCTCCACCGTCCTTATGTGTCTTGATATGTTTTTTCTAGAAGTACTGGGTCTATTAGTGCTACCACATGCTACCACACTAGTGAGTGGATCTCGGTTTATAGGACCTTACACTTCGGTTCACCCGACTTAGTTCTGTGGCTAAGCTAGGGACCTGGTCCATCCAGAGTGTACGGTACCTTGTCGATTCGGGTACAATCTTTTGTAGTGGTACTTGTTTCGATCACCTCTACTACCTTAAGATCAACTTGATAAAGTTTAGGATTTTCTACTACAACACTTTCACGAGATGAGTTATACGGTCGTTTAAACCTTTTCAGTCGTCACCGGTGTCCTGACCTTTTCCAGTCAAAAGTAGGTCAGGGTTTCTTTCCGTTACGGTTTCTTACGAGTTTGATGACGTATTAACGTGAGTAGAGTGTGCGATCATTCCCTCTTCCGTTACCGTGGGGTGAGGTCATGAGAACGGACCTTCTAGGGTACCTACCTCCACGGACCATCCGACGTCAGGTACCCCAGCGATTCTCAACCTGTGCTGACTCGCTGAAGTGAAAGTGAAAAGAAAGTACGTAACCTCTTCCTTTACCGTTGGGTGAGGTCTCAAGAACGGACCTCTTAGGGTCCCTACCCCCTCGGACTGCCCGACGACAGATACCCCAGCGTGTCTCAGCCTATACTGACTTCACTGAATCGTCGTGTGTGATCATTTTATTACGAGTTTTAAGAGGTTCGGTCCGAAGTTGTTATGTACTTGGTACTTTAAGGTCTACAAGTTCGACCAAAATCTTTTCCATCTCCTTGGTCTCTAGTTTAACGGTTATAGACGATCTAGTAGTTTTTTCGTTCTCTCAAGGTCTTTTGGTAGATGAAGACGAAATAACCGATACGGTTTTACTGACTGACATCCTAGTGTCGTTTAACACCTTTTAAGAAGTTCTTTACCCTTATGGTCTGGTGGAATGGACAGAGGACTCTTTAGACACACGTCCAGTTATTCGTTATCAATCTTGACCTGTACCTTTTTGTCTAACCAAGGCTTAATCCTTTCCATATGCAGTTCCGACATATAACAGTGGGACGAATAAATTGAATATACGTCTCATGTAGTACTCTTTACGACCTGACCTACTTCGTGTTCGACCTTAGTTCTAACGACCCTCTTTATAGTTATTGGAGTCTATACGTCTACTGTGGTGGGAAAATCGTCTTTCACTTCTTGATTTCTCGGAAAACTACCTTCACTTTCTCCTCTCACTTTTTCAACCGAATTTTGAGTTGTAAGTCTTTCGATTCTAGTACCGTAGACCAGGGTAATGAAGTACCGTTTATCTACCCTTTGTGACCTTTGTCACTCTCTGAAATAAAACCCCCCGAGGTTTTAGTGACGTCTACCACTGACGTCGGTACTTTAATTCTCTACGAAACAGGAACCTTCTTTTCGATACTGGTTGGATCTGTCGTATAATTTTTCGTCTCTGTAATGAAACGGTTGTCCTCAGGTAGATCAGTTTCGATACCAAAAAGGTCATCATTACACACCAACACTCTTAACCTGATATTTCTTTCGACTCGAGACTTCTTAACTACGAAAACTTGACACCGTGACCTCTTCTGAGAACTGTCAGGGAACCTGACGTTCCTCTAGGTTGGTCAGGTAGGATTTCCTTTAGTCAGGACTTATAAATAACCTTCCTGACTACGACTTCGACTTTGAGATTATGAAACCGGCGAACTACACTTCTCGACTGAGTAAACTTTTCTAGGACTACGACCCTTTCTAACTTCTACCCTCCTCTTTCCCTATTCTTTCCTACTCTACCAACCTACCGTAGTGACTGAGTTACTTGCACTCAAACTCATACGGGACCCTAAACCACTATCTGGCCCTTCGGACCGCACGACGTCAAGTACCCCAGGGTTTCTCAGCCTGTGCTGACTCGATGTCGATACTTGACTACCCTAACGAAAAAAAAGGGGGTGAAACATTACCAATTAAGATCCTTGAAGAGAATGCCAGGTCACCGATTCTTAGGTGGAACGTTTAGTTCTCTGCAACTAAACTAGTAACATGACCCATCCAGAGTGTACGCTACCTCGTCGATTCGGGTACACGGTCTAAAGACAATTGAAAGAATTGACAACTTGGACACGAGATTTCGGACCCTCGGTGTTGATGATTTCGGACCCGTGAGCTCGCGGATACGAGCCATTCTTCTCTTCGGTGTCGTTACGCTTCGGACCCGTGGTGTCCATCTCTCATCGGGAGTGAGTGGTGCCGATCTCTTTCGACCACGTGTCGCTACTTCTGGGTCGTGTCGGTTTTTATTTTATTTATTTATAAATTTTTTGATTTTATGTTACCAGTTAAAATACACTTAAAGTGGAGTCATTTTTGGAATGTCTAATTTGAATCTGAAGTAATTTTAAATTATGTAAGTTAACGTTAAATTTTTGGAGATTTACAACAAAAAACAAAAAAAAAAAAGGACGAGTGGTATCGTTGGGACATCCCGTGTGTTTCGATAGCATGAAAGAAAACTTACATCCACGATAACTACCCCAGTCTAAGTACCAACTCACGTCTCTATCCTCATAGGGAGGTGTAAGAAACACACGTTACCAGTTTAGGTTAAAGTATCTAGGAAATTTTTTTTTTTTTCCTTTTACCGATGACGTTTATTTTAACGTTAACTACATTAGACTCCTAACAAAAAAAAAAAAAAAACGGGGACGGTAAACCATTTGGACTGAAGTTAGGTAAACTCTACTGGAAAAGAATTTAATTGAGGACCCCTCCTATAAGATGTTAAAAAGCACTAGAATATGGGGTCTTCTTCCTAGACACTCTGGATGGTTTCTCTTAGTAGACTGTGACTCTTAATTCGTAAGAATCCCTATAAGAACCTCTTCCGTCACCGTGAGGTGAGGTCAAGAGAACGGTCCTTTTAGGATACCCACCCGTCGGACCATCCAACGTCAGGTACCCCAGCGATTCTCATCCTGTACTGAGCTGAAGTGAAAGTGAAAAGTGAAAGTACGTAACCTCTTCCGTTACCGTTGGGTGAGGTCACAAGAACGAACCTCTTAGGGTCCCTGTGACCTCGGACCACCCGACGGCAAGACCCCAGCGTGTCTCAGCCTGTACTGACTTCACTTAATCGTCGTCGTCGTCGTCGTCATCGTCCCTATAAGATTTTTTCGCGGACGGACGCTACGCCCTCTGGGCCCAAGGTAGGGACCCAACCCTTCTAGGGGACCTCTTCCTTTACCGTTGGGTGAGACCATGAGAACGGACCTTTTAGGGCAACTACCTCTTCGGACATCCGATGTCAGTTACCATTCGATGTCAAGATACCATCCGATGTCAGATACCCCAGTGTTTCACAGCCTGTACTGACTCACTGATATAAGATACACCAGGTATTCCTCCACCTGTACTTCAAGTCGAACACTGAACCGACCTCTACAAACGACCGAACTGTTTCCTTTGATAGAACCACCATCACCTTCTTTGACTCGTAGACACCTGAAACCCCTCTCTTGTTTAAGGTTCTGGATAGATGAACTTTTCGAAGGGGGTCGTTGCCGTCTCCTTCTTGTCGTGTGCTTCACACTCCAAACTCACTGCTGTCTGTCTTTCATTCGTAATAAACGTCGATCACACGGACAGGACTACATTCTTTTATTGAGAAGGGTGTATCCGGTCGTCCCCTGTCGCTGTTTCAGGAGACGAGACTTGTCTGGTGTAAGTCCCCATCTTTCACCTAGACTTTAAATTAATTCAATTCCAACGGTCTAAATTGTTTATTTTTATGTCCCGTAGGTTAATTTATACGTAACGTCTATTTCTCGTGCAAAAACAAAAAGGACTATCCATTCTTTACCTAAAAAAAAATTTCTCTTTGTATAAGGTATCTGTTTCACACCCGGTAGAGTCTTCCGTTCTCGACGGTTCACGCACAAAAAATTCACAAATTCATATAAGGTACGTAACGAACCTTATATGAATCTGATTTTACACTAAGTAACAAAGTAGACTTTAGGTTTAAATCGACGCATGGGACATAAAATATCGGACATAAAATAGACCGTTGGGACTTAATTCCTTTCTATACAGAGACACACACAATTCCTCTCTTTGTCTGTGTTTCTGTACATTGAGTAGGTCAAATGTGTCAGAATGTACCATTTTGGACCCGAAGGGACCATCGAGACGTTTGTCTTTTTCTGCCACTTCTTAGACGGACGTCGTGCCCTCCGGGCCCAAGCTAGGGACCCACCCCTTCTAGGGGACCTCTTTCCTTACCGATGGGTGGGGTCACAAGAACGGACCTCCTAGGGCACCCGTCTCCTTGTACAACCCGATATGTCAAGTAGCCCACCGTTTCCCAACCCGTACTGATTATGTGTGTGTGTGTGTGTGTTTGTGTGTGTGTGTGCCATTTTGCCCCAGAGACAAGTAAAATGGAATTCTACTATACTTTTGCCTTTAATCACTAGACTGTCGAAACCTCAAAAGAAAGGACTAGAGGGAATGACGGAGGACAGAAAACACGGAAGACCGGTTTCTCTAAAGATTAATTGGAGAAGACAGGACGTATGACCGTTAGTTGAAGTACCAAATACGGAGGTTACTATGACAGAAGAAGAGAGACAAATAGGACGGGACTCCAGTTGAAAATAAGATCTCAGAAGAGTTTTGTTCACCTTTCTTTTACTCCTACTAGTTGAATGGAGTTCGACCTGGTTCTCTCCCATCCCTTCGTTACTTTACACTTCGCTTTCTCTTCTTTTTTTTTAGCAGACAAAATGAAAGGAGAAAACGGTGTATACTGTCCTAGGTCCTGGACGACACAGACACATGTAAATGGAATCTTTGTTCGAAACACATTTAGCCCTTTCGGTGAACTGGAGTCCAAAAAGTTGACATTTATTTTTATTAGAGTTGGATGCGGACGTTCCCCCGAGGTAACTCTTTTCGTACACTTTCATGAAATCTTTTACACTTCCCGATACTAATACCCCCAATAAAATAATATATAAAAAAGGAGAACCTTATGGTGTAGCTTATGGACGAAACTAAAGATGTTTTCTTTGTGACAATAACATAAGAGAAGTGGAAGTGGGATTAGGGTTGTTGATTTCCACAATATTTATCACTACTTCTTCGAATTGATTCCACTCGGTTCACGTCGGAGGTCGTATTTAGTGGTCGTGGAAGGTTAAAGAACTCAATTCGGGGAGGTAGCCCTCGTCCATTACCAACCCTCTCTTCGAAAAATTTCGAAGTCTCCATACTTTCCTCGATTTGTGGTCCTTTGTAGATAGTTTTGTGTTTCCTTCACTGTTTAATGAAATATTATACGTCTTTTTATACGTAAACTTACTAATAGAAACTTCTGTAAAAAACCCCCCTTTATTGTGTAAATATCTACAAGATGTCCTCCTACCCACTGACGAAATAAGTAGATAATTTAAAAGGGTCCTCTCCTTTGAAATCCCTGAGATTTCTACGAACGTTTAGTGTGAATATTGAGGAGAGAAGTAGAATGACCGAAGGAAACCTGAAAACGAGAGTTATTTCGTATTAAGACTACCAATGTAGGCAGTGGACACAGCTCAGAGATGACACTTAAAAACAATAACAAAACAAACATTTCGTAAGAAGAAACACCCGAGAAGAAAAGACGGGGTGTCTCCATCGATTCACAAAAGATCGACAGACACAAGAATATAGGAACGTAAGTTAGGTCGAAACATTTAGGTTCAATGTTGATAAGGGACGGAGAATGTTTTCCTCTACACGGAGAGTCCTCAGGAACGACCTCCCGGATATTCCGGTAAATTGTGACACACAGTCACGATCAGCCTCTTCCGCTACCGTGGGGTGAGGTCATGAGGACGGACCTTTTGGAGTACCTACCTCCTCGGACCCTCCGACGTCAGGTACCCCAGCGATTCTCAGCCTGTGCTGACTCGCTGAAAGGAAAGTGAAAAGTGAAAGTACGTAACCTCTTCCTTTACCGTTGGGTGAGGTCACAAGAACGGACCTCTTAGGGTCTCTACCCCTCGGACCACCCGACGGCAGATACCCCAGCGTGTCTCAGTCTGTGCTGACTTCGCTGAATCGTCATCGTCGTCGTCGTCGTCGTCAGTCACGACCAACGGTCGTTTACTAATCTGGTTTCCAAAGATTTCCCCTTACGTCTCTCCTGGGTCTTAAATAAAATACCTAACTGTTACTGTGGGAGTGAGTCCGTTAAGTCGGTCAACAGTAGTCACTATACGGTTCCCAGAACCCTTCTCAGCTCTAAGGTGTTAGTTAACTCTGACTGTTACTGGGGGTAAGAGTAAGTTAGATAAAGTATCTTAACACTTTATAACGGTAAACGTACATATGTCATTGTGTCATAATGTCTAATATACCAAATCGAAATTAGGTGATTTACTTCTTCATAATTATCGAAATTTTATAAGGACGTCTCTCTGGTACTTAACTTAACTTACAACTGTTACGTTCGTGTTTCTTTCTCGTTCTTTAACTACTTCGACTGTGAAAAGGAAGAACACCAAACTCGAGATCGAGTTGGTGTAATATCCACTTTAGTTACTATTAGATTATCGTGACTGTGTAAAGAGAACGAATTTTTTAAACAAAGGTACTTTTCTTTTTCAAAATATTGTGTTTATTTACTTGATTTTAGATAAAAATTCAGGATACATAAAAAGGGAATTATTAAATTGCCGGTATAATTATTTCGTCATATATATATACTACATTTTGACAGTTGTAAAACATTACATTTGAGTTTCTTAAAAATGACTGTCGATATACGTTGTTTTTTTTTAAAATCGTTGGTGACACATTTTCAGTTGCCCGACCTTAACCGAGTGTGTCCGAATACTCTCGACTAACAATTTAAAAGTCCCTAAAAAAAGTACGATAGATAATTTATGTTGTTAATAATTTTAAAACTAATATATTTAAATGTTACTGTATTTAATACAATTTTTGCTTTCAATTATTTATAGTTTTAAATTATGAAGGATTAATAGAATGATGATAACAAAATGGAAATAGATACGGGAACTTCAATATATGTAGATAAAGTACACATGTCACCACATAATCAATAGATGGTGACGTATTGTTTAATGGGGTTTTAAATCGTCGAATTTTATTACTTGCACATAATCGAGTGGTCCTAAGATTTAATCCTTAGACTCTCGTCGAATCTACCCGTCAAGACCGAGTCCCAAAAAGTACTCTGATGTCGGTTCTACTGGAAACCCCGACGTCGGTAGAGTACTGGATTGATCTCGACCTCCTAAACGAAGATTCTTACAATTGAGTGTACTGAAAACCGACCTCCAGAGTCAAGGACGGTGTACTCGTAGAATTAGTCCGACGAATGTTGGCCCGTCGATCGGAGTCTCACTCACTACTCTGTCTCTCGCTCTCCGTCTTTTCCCCCCCGCGTCATTCTCCTTCTCTCTCCCTAACTCTTCGACATCACAGAAAATATCGGATTGGAACCCTCATTGTTGTATGGTAGACGGTATTAAATAACCAATGGGTCTGGTTGAGACCCTGTTACTCCCTCTTCTTATTTGTAACCTACACTTGTGGTCTCCCCCATAGAACCTCCGACCGACCGTGTCCGTCTTCATGTTAGTATACGAGGAGACATAAAGAAGGGATGAGGTGTAAGTCACTGTAGTGGACCTAACAAACTTTAACCGGTCCCCTCACCAATAAAATGACGTCTTTAGTCGTTTACCAAGTTTTTAGCTCACCAACGACAAAGAAACGTACAATAAAACAAACAAAACGGACCTCTTGGTGACAACTTGTGAAGGTTTGTGGAGTGTCCAGTCTCATGTGGTGGTGTAACGTGATAGGCACGACACAAATGTTCCATTACCCCCACCCATGGTAACCTGTTCCAGACTCGTACACCATCCCTCCTAATTGGTAGTTGATCGACCTTACTCTACCCTCAATTTCTCCCGAAAGGATCATTGAGTCTGTCATTTCGTAGACGGACGTTACGTCCTCTGAACCCAAGCTAGGGACCCAACCCTTCTAGGGGACCTCTTCCTTTACCGTTGGGTGAGGTCATGAGAACGGACCTCTTAACGTACCCGTCTCCTCGGACCGTCCGGTGTCAGGTGCCCCACCGTTTCTCAGCCGGTGGTGACTCACTGATTACGTGTGTCCTCAATTTCGTGGTTCCGTCTCCGCTGTTTGGTCTACCTCCACCATCCTCCGCCGTAGTTCACTCCCCGACATGGAGTCACCAAGACTTCCTCTCGTACCGTCGGAAGTCTAACGTGTCCGAATAAGATTTCCAGATCCCACTCTTTCTGATCTGTGGTCCAGACTGTACCACTCCGGGAGTCCGAGAGTGAAGCATCCCTCAACTGTCTGACATAGACTTAAAACTGGAACTCGAGTAAAGTCGCGGGATAAGACTCCGACTGTTCTCACTAAATTCTAACCCGTTAGTTCTTAGATTTGTTCACCAATTTCTTTGTTCCTCCCTTCGAACCGTCTCCACGTTATTTGTTACCCTTACCAGAGGACCTATTACTTTCCGAGAACATGTCTTCTCACCGTCCTGTTCCTGTTATCGCTAGTCTTACTGAAATTGAACCCTGAAGAGACCACCAAGTCACCAATTCTTGGGTAGAACGTTACGTCCCCTGTGCCCAAACTACGGACCCTTGATTCTAAGGGTGTACGGAACCTCGTCGATATGGGCGCTCGGTTTTGACCTCTCTCAGACACATGACGTTCCTTTCTAGGCGCACTACATTCCTTCTGGGACACACGGAGTCGATTCCGGGTTGTCTCGGTTTATTTATTTATAAAAAATTTTTCTCTCTTCGCCGAGATGGGATACTCTATTCGAGACAAAGTCAGAACTAACCGATGATCTATTACTTACATCCGAACACAGTAGTAGTTAAATTAGTAAGTTTTAAGTTGAATTACTCACTAATAAATTCCAGACGACACACAGTGTCTGATCAGACCTGAGGATCCTTACCTCCAACCCTACCCTTCATTCTCTTGACATAATTTGTCAGAGATACAATATCTGAAAACCAGATCAAATATTGTAAAATTTCTTGGAGGTTAAAAAAGACTATTGTTTATTCCTATAACCTTGGATTTTACAACACCCACCAAAATAAAACTGATACATTTTTATATGTGTTGTGTTTTGGCTGGTGAAATCGGTAAAAGTGAACATGCTAATTTACCGTGGTTCGTAAAAGCGTTACAACTCGTTTGTAATGGTAATAGGTAAAAGTCTTTCAAAAGTAGTAGGGTTTGTCTTTAAACATTGGAGATCTGTTATTGAAAACAGATTGTCTACAAGTTAGAAAAATATAAACCTAACGAAACTAAAAAAAAAAGGGAATTAAGAAAGTTACGGACCTGTAATTCGTAATTTATACCGCAATAGTTTAGTAATCGGTCACAATGACTCGGGTTGCACCTAATTTTACAAAATTCGAGTTTATTTTGTTCCGTAATTGGATGCAACATATTGACTATTCAATCTCAACTTTAAAATGTCTAGTCACTTTCTTACTCAATAAGTTAAATTGATGTTTTCACCTCCTGTTGACCTACGTTGGTCGGGTTGTTATTTCTGGTTAATCAAGTTTACAGGTGACTTGTGTCTCTAGTCAACCCGACTTTGTTATCAGTCTCGACACAGAAAATCTTAACCCGGTAGATCGGCACATTCTTGGACCTACGAAATGGGAGTGAACATATTGCGTCCAAACTACCGAACTGGATAAAGTAAAAGTTAGAATCCTTAGTATGATTTCATGATACCCTCCTCCCTACCCTCCCGTCCACCCGTCCTCTTACTCTATATTATAAGGAGAGTCAAGTCATAATAGGAACCATGAAGGAGTGAAAACTTAAAATAGCATTCTTCAGGGAATCTGTTCTTAAGTTCTCGTCAATTAAATAAAACCTCTTCGTTTGGGGAATTCCCTCGTCCCTTGACTCTGTCCCTGTCCTTTTGTCGGTCCCTTCCCCGTAATGGTCCCTCTGAGGGTGAACCCTCTGCCTTCTCATTAGGGTATTCTTCGAGACCATTTACCGTATCTTGTCCCCAGGGATTGGACGCCCTAGACTACGGCCTACTAGACTCTACGTAGTAGACATTACTATTTTCTTTATTTCACGTGTTATTTACATTACGTGGACTTAGAAGGATTTAAAGACGGGAGGGGTAGGTACCTTTTTAACAGAAGGTGCTTTAGTCAGGGACCACGGTTTTCTCCAACCCCTGACGACTGGGTCTCGTGTGTAGACGGAGTAGGTTCGGGTCCCAACTTCCTCTACTCCTTAACTTCCCCTGTTTTTTATAAAAAAGGGAGATGGTACAACTCAAGAATCGACTGTGGAGTCATTATTTTCAGTCTAGTTGTTCTCTTTTCGTTTGTCTTTAAGTAATTGGAATATGGAGGATGTATATGTTCTCTGTGACCCCTTTTTTACTAATTGAGAGGTTCACCGAATCTTAACCCGAACTTATGGTAGAATTATCCCGTTCTCCTCCCATTTACTAAAAGTCCTTTCCATTCTCCTAGGTATCTTCTGATGCACACTATCAAACACTGTGTAAACAGACGTCCACAACTGAAGATCGAAGTAGAGGACTCTACTCAGTCAGAAAGGGTCAACTATTCTGTGAACCCCTTCCTTAAATACTGTGAACCCAAAGAAAGGTCTCCTAGACAGAAATCCGTCTATTCGTTTCAAGAGAAATCCGTCTATTCGTTTCAAGTGTCTTTGGACAGGAACGTAAACGACAAAAGGTTCGTGGATGTCGAGTTTTTTTTAGTTATATGGTTACGCCATATAAAACGCCACCGGACAGGACTTTAGTGTGTTAGTGCAAGACCTGACCTGTCAGACGAGAAGAGGTCACAAATACGTAGTCAAGGGATGTCAGTGGGTTAGGAAACCGGTGGACTACACTTCTTGACTGAGTAACCTTTTCTGGGACTACGACCCTTTCTAACTTCCTGTCTCCTACTCTACCAACCTACCGTAGAGATTGAGCTACCTGTACTCGAACTCGTTCAAGACCCTCAACTACTACCTGTCCCTTCGGACCGTACGACACGTCCCAACGTTTCCCAGCCTGTGCTGACTCGTTGACTTGACTTGAGGGTTGACAGTGACAAACTCCCGACAAGAGTCCCCAGTTAATGTTTTTACCGTATTTCGCATTCAGGTGTAAACTTACTTGTATTCCTCAACCTCTCCGTCTGGTTTCGGACATTTTGTTGTACTAGTCGTCAATATTAAAGTAAGAACTTTAGTTCTTAAAGTGGGTTCTCAATGAGAACTCAATGACCTTTCGTAAAAGTCGTACCCTAACAATAGATCGAATACAAAAGTCAATTTTAATGAGACCGACAACACACTTCCTATTTAGTATCTTGTCATCAATTTGTCCCTTTGGTTAATCTTCGATAACTTTTTTTTACCCCCTGAAGGGACCACCAGGTCACCAACTCTGAGTCACGAAGGTTACGTCCTCCCCCACACCCAAGTTAGGGACGTACCCCCTTCGATTCCAGGGTGTACGGTACGTCACGTCGGTTTCCTTTTTCTAGTAATTTAATCATTGACCCCGTCATCTACTACCCCCGGGTCCAATTCCCCTCCCGTCGTCTATAGCTCTCTTCGCCACACTAAGTTCCATGAAACTGAGTTGTCATAACATTCATTTCTCCTTCTCCTTCTCTTCTCAGTTACCACCGAGACCAAAAACTGCACTTGTTAATCCTCTGATCTCACGATTAAGTCCTTCCTGACCTCTCCGGGTGTAGACCTCCACTTTTAGTCTTTAAGACAAAGATAATACAATACAAACTCTACAGTCAGTCAATCTGTATGTTCAATTCAACGAATTATCCGTCGACCTCGATCTAAAATTTCAGACTCTAAACCCTATGTTTAAATCCGGTGCACTGTAGTTAAATCCCCAGTTTTTTGTTTCTATCGGAAATTTCGGTTCTCTAGTTTGAACTTTTCAAAATTTTGTCAACGTCTTCCGTAAGGATGGGGACACGGTCTACTGATCAAACGGGGAGGTCCGGGAGAGAAGGAGAGAGATGGGAGGAAAGACGGAGTTCCGCTAACTATACGTGCATACCTCGGTAGTCACAGCCGAGTGACTGGTGACCGAGGACCGACTCGAGGTAGGCTCCCCTCACGGGAAGGAGGTGCGGGTCCTCTACTCTCCCTCCTTTCTACTTGTTTCAGGAAACGAAAGGAGACATACACCCACTGGAGTTGGTTTCCGGACGAATCAGAGAATTCTGCCGAAGGAGACATTGACTCGTTCTGGGATACCCCGGAAGGGTCCCGTCGGGGAAGGGAGTATAAAACGAAATCGAGGAGAGATTTGACAGATCTATTGTCATTCATTACGTGTGAAGGACTCAACAAAATGTCCACACTTTTGGGGCGTCGTTTACCTTCTATAATTGATGAACCACTGGTACTCGTGTGTTGGGGGTCTGGAGGACCTTGGACACACGCACAAACAATCAGCGAAGTCAGTACAGGCTGAGAATGTTGGGATACCTGACATCGGGCGGTCCGAGGAGACGGGTACCTTAAGAGGTCCGTTCTTATGACCTCACCCAACGGTACGGGAGGAGGTCCCCTAGGAGGACTGGGTCCTTAGTTTCGGATTCCTAACTATTATAATTGGGGACACTATGGTGGGACAATGGAGTGGTAGGTGGTTAGTTTCTTAACGCGTCCTCGACCAGTGTATGGAACGTTGGACGAAGGGAGTGGACCCTTTAGGAACCCCCACAAGTTCCAAATCCCCATCCATGTACTTGGTGGACAGAAGAACGAACCGGGGTACTATTTTTAAAGAGACGAGGTTTAAAACAGTAAATGTAAACAAACCGGAATACCACGTAGTCCGTGTAGTTTAACAGAAGTGATCGGAAAAAAAAAGCAAATCCAACAGGATCCAGAAACAATGACACGTGTCCGAAAGAGATCAACGTCACTCACCCTCGATGAGCGATCTCGTTACGTGTCTGAAGAGTGGCACCACCGAAGAGAACACCACCTCGGTCCGAGATCCCGTGTTCCCAAGTCATCACCCCGAGGTCTCGTACCGGAGTAATCAACGCCGGGAACCTGGGTCAACGGGGACGACGGACACCCTAGAAGGCCTAGTCCCCAGCTTGGTCACAGAGAACGTAACGTTCCGTCTCAGAATTGATGACCTGGTGCGACCTTCAGGTGTGATCGTACGAATTGAGAGGTAAGACCTAGGACCGATTGAAAGGGGTACAAGGGAGAATCCGACCCTCGACCGCACTATTGTCGAGACGATATCGGAGACCGCACAACATATGGGGTACCAAGTGTGTAGATCAAGTATGGAAACATTTATCGGATATACAGATGTGACTCATAAGAGGTTTGATATTACAAATCATACGGTACACAAAGGAGAACCCTGGAATTCATTTATATGGAGGAAAGAGGAGAGGTTTTATGGGGGTTTTGTTCTTGCTCTCGACACTTGTCTTCGTATTTGAGGGAGAACAGTACATATTGGAGTATAGTGTGGGGTAGTTCTACCTTTTAACGTACTCCTTACTCTTTACTGAAACGTTTCGTATCCTTTGAGTTCTTAACCTTCGTGGTCCGAGAAACCTTCGTCCCCACTCCGTTTCCCTATTTGTGTGCTTCTGCTACATCTTCCGACAGATCCTTATGCATATAGGGGTGAAGATGAAGTTTAGGTCCTGTGAATGAGAGTGGGTGAGGACGTCCTCTATTCTTTAAATAATAGACGTCTTTAATTTGGTCTCTCCCAGGGTTAGTCTCGTCCTTCCTTCACCATGGTTCTTCTTATAAAGGTCCTTTATTTTTAATCTTACCTAGTTAAAGGGCTGTTCAAACTGATACTTCTTTTAAGAAACGTCATCGTAAAAGGTAAAGAGACACTCAGATGTCCTTTCGAATTGAGATGGAAGTTTCTTATAATTCGTTTACTTTTTGCTGACATAAAAATTGAGGTCCATTTCGTTTTTAAACGGGTTCTTTTATTTAAATTAAAACCGTGGTGACAACCGAATCGTCTCTTGTTATAAATATATGAGTAATATGACTTTTGTCTAAAACATACATTGACACAACCCTTCTTTTCCTCCAAAAATCGTTGAATTTTACGTGTATCGAGTACTGGGTCTTTAAGATGAATTTTATTGAATATGACATATAAACGTGTATAAGTTCCTATGAACATTATTACAGCGAACTTTGTCGTTTTCCAACTACTGTTGGATTTCCTATAATTTAACTATCATAAGGTTTGTTGTTATATGATAAATTGGTGGTCGTGATAAACATAACATTATTTACGACCTCTGAAGGGAACACCGAGTCAACCATTTCTTAGGTGGACGTTACGTCCTCTGGACCCAAGGTAGGGACCCAACCCTTCTAGGGGGACTCTTCCCTTTCCGATAGGTGAGGTCATAAGACCGGACCTCTTAAGGTACCTGACATATCAGGTACCCCACCGTTTCTCAGCCTGTACCGACTTGATGAAAATGAAAGTGAAAGTTTACGACCTCTCCTACACCTCTTTTTCCTTGTGAGGATGTGACAACCATCTTTACATTTAACCACATCGGTGATACCTTTTGTCATACCTCAAAGGAGTTTTTTGGTTTTTATCTCACCGGAATATGAGGTCGTTAGAGTGTGGACCCGTGTATAGACCTGTTTTGATATTAAGTTTTTCTATGTGCGTACGGCACAAGCCGGCGTGACAAATGTCATCGGTTCTGTACCTTCGTTGAATTTACAGGTAGGTGTCTACTTACCTATTTCTACACCATGTATCTATGTTGTCTTACGATGAGTCGGTACTTTTCACTTTCACTTTAGCGAGTCAGAAAGTCAGCACAGGTTGATAAACGTTGGGGTACCCGACATCGGGTGGTCCGAGGAGGTAGGTACCTTAGAAGGTCCGTTCTCATGACCTCACCCAACGGTAAAGGAAGAGGTTCCCTAGAAGGACTGAGTCCCTAGCTTGGGCACAGAGGACGTAACGTCCGTCTGCGAAGATAACGGACTCGGTGGTGCCTTTGAGTCAGTATTTTTTCTTACTTTACTACGGTAAACGTCGTTATACCCACCTTGATCTCTACTAGTATGAATTCACTTCAGTCAGTCTTTCTCTTTCTGTTTATAGTATACTATAGTGAATATACCCCTTAGTTATTGCACTATGTCTACTTGAATAGACACTTTGTCTTTGTCTGAGTGTCTGTATGTCTTGGTTAAACACCAACGGGTCTACCTGCTTCCCACTCTCTTCCCACCTGACCCTCAAACACCAATCACCTACGTTGACAATATATCTCTTACTTGTTTGTTATCCGGAATGAGGTATCGTGTTCCTTGATACCTCAGGGACACTATTTGGTATGACCTCTTCTTATACTTTTCCTTCCATATACATAAATGCATATTGACTTAGTGAAACGACATATCGTCTTTACTTGTGTTGTGACATTTAGTTGGTATGAAGTTATTCTATTTAAAATTTTTCTGTTAATAGACAAAGAAGTTTTAAACCATCTTGAACAGAGATTTAACAGACCTTGACTCGGAAAATTTCCTATCTAGAAACTAAGGAATAAGTGAAGGAAAATATCAATGACTTAACAAGTCAAGAGATAGAGAATAAAGAGGAATTTAATTATATATTTAAATAAAAAAAAGATCTTTTGGTAGGTAAAGTGGATATAAAAGTTTGTATTACCATACTTTAAATGTATTATAAAACATTAAATTTTTTGACGACGGCCTATAAATCACATAAACGTAAGAAAAAAGATTCCAAATAATAAAAATAAGAAAGAGTAAATAGAAACATTCTTAACGGTTTCTACAAATAAGATGACAAGAAATTTTTTGTTAGGTAAAAACAAATATAACTAGTTCAGGTGATATAAATATAAAAAGTAGTCAAAGACGAAATTAAAAATATTATGAAGGAGAAAACATCAAAAAACTTTACAAGAACACTACTTAATGATCAAGTAAATAAAACAGAAAAAATAAAAAATTATTTACGTAAACTCCGATATTTCAAAGAAACCACTATGAAGTGTCCAAAACTATATATCCCGACGACACGGGTAAATAAAGAGTTAGGAAATATTAAAACCGTAACTAAAGGAAAAATTCGGTTCTTAATAATATTCCCAGAAGATTTATAGGTTCAACATAAAATCCCGTTAACTTAAAGGAAAAATTTGTGTTCTTCTCCGAGTTGTTACACTTATATGAATTGTGATTGCTTGATCTACGAATTTTTATCAATTCTACCATATAAAATTCAACCCACATAAAATATTATTAATTTGTAAAATTACGTTTTTCTTTTTGTATTCATCTAAAGACCCACACGAATTACATTAGTAGTTTGGACATTGGTGTTCAGAATTTTTATCTTCTCTTCCGTTTTCTGGTTCTCTTTACCGTCACAACTTCATGAACTGGGTAGGAACGACTGAAACTTCTACCTTGTTCCCCAGTACTCGACTCTCTGTGTTATCGGACATCTTCGACCTTGTTCAGTCCTTTATCTAAGAGAGAATCTCGGAGGTCTTTCCTTACGTCGGTACAACTGTAGACTAAAAAAAAAAAAAAAAACGGGTCTGGGTAAAACTTAAAGATTGGAGGTCTTAACTTAATATTATTTAAACATAACGAAAGTCGGAGGGTTTTAGTACATTTTCTTATAATTTTTTTTTAAGTTGACTTGTCTAAAATTCTCTCCGATATTAATACGATTAAGGTTACTTGAAAATAATCGTTGACAATTTATTCGGGAGTTCAATTGTACTCTATGACGTGGTCATAATCGGAGAAAAATATAAACTGTATTTTCATTAGGATTAGAAAAGATAACTATATTTTCATTAGATTCGTATCTCTATACTTAACGGTCCGTATATTCGGTATCCCTTTAAGAAGGGCATTTTACGAGTTATTAAACAATAGGGAACCGGTGGGGAAACGTGTTGATATCACGACTATCGTGGTTGGTTCCGTCTTTCTTCCGTTCAAGGTTCTGGAGTCCTAGAGTCACCACCTGTTTCCCCAGTCAGTCAGTCATACACACGACTCAGTACAATTTGCGAATCACTGGGGTACCTGATATCGGACGGTCCGACGACAGGTACCCTAGACAGTCCGTTCTTGTGACCTCACCCAACGGTAAAGGAGGAGGTCCCCTAGAAGGACTGGGTCCCTACCTTGGGTGTAGAGGACACAGAGGACGTAACGTCCGTCTAAGAAATGGGCGACTCGGGAATCCCTTCGATTCCTATTCCTTCATCCTAGAGTATCCAGTCCTGTGAAGGTGGTAGGACTACTTGAGAGAGGTCTTCGGTGAGATGTGTCGATCTTACCCTTGTGGTTGGGGTGAAGGGGGATGGGGGTCGTGGGTCCGGGTTTCTCATCTCGGATCCTTTATAATTGGACTTTGTGGTAGTTTTGAAAGAAGACGTTGCAAATCTTGTCATCATTCTCTCTTTCGGGTCGTCACCCTCTCTTTCCGGTGTCGAGTGGTCCGAGAATCGGGAGAGGTCCCGTATTCCCTTAAGTAAGGGTCTTTACACATGTCTCGGAAACGGTGGCTCAGGGTCTACACAAGGTGGACGAATAGGAGACTTGAAATCTAACGTAATCTTCTCGATTGTAAATGAACAAACCTTCCCCCGACTCGGAGAAGAGGTGGGAAGAGGGACCGGTAAACTCTTTCCAGACTCTCATCCTTACTAAAATTATTTACCTCTGTCTTGGGGTAAACCGGTTGTGATAAAAGTAGTCAGAAAATAAATAATAAAAAATTCCTGTCTTAAGTTTCACTATAAGTCTAAACCAAATTAAGGAGATAGAAACTAAGAGTTCAAACAGCTAATTACTTCCTATAAGACCGAACATTTCGCCCTTTTAACTCAGTCCCTCAACCCCTCACTACGTCAGGTTCAATGGATTCTAATCTTTTTCTTTAAAAAAACCCCCCTCTCTCCATTTAACCCTTAAACTCTATATGTGATGACATATATTTTGTCTATTGTTCCTGGATAACATCTCATATCCCTGGATATAAGTTATGGAACATTATTGACTATCCCGTTTCTTAGACTTTTTCTTATATTTAGACATTGACCTAGTCAAACGACATATGGGTTTCGTGACATTTAGTTGATACAAAACCCAAACGAGGACGAGTCAGTAGAGACTGAGAAACACTGGGGTACCTGACATCGGGTCTTCGGAGGAGGCAGGTTCCCTAAGAGGTCCGTTCTTATGACTTCACCCAACGGTAAAGGAGGAGGTCCCTTAGTAAGACTGGGTCCCTAGTTTAGACACAGAGGTCGTAACGTCCGTCTAAGAAATGATGACTCGGTGGATCCTTCGTATACATAAAGTTAAATTTTTTTTCTTTTCTTTTTCCCCTTAAACTCTTAGACTGGCGTGTTACTCAACTACTTTAAGTAGATCTTCGAAAGGTTAAAAGAGGGAAGAGGGGAGTTACTAGAGAACCGTCGAATCGTACTAATAAGGGATCTGAATCAGATATCGACAGAAAGGTGTTCCGTCTTTTACTTCCACTTCTCCCTGAGGTATACAAATCTCAACTTCATTATAAAAGAAACGATGGAACGGGGAGTAGTTTAGTACGTTTATTAAAAACGTCAGGAACTCAGTACTTTTTTCCAATTGTAAAGGAAGTTCGGTAAACGTAAAAAACCACAATTTTACGAGAAGGTGTACACTTAAGACTTCCGTTTTTATAAACGTGTGTTAGTAAAAATAATCCTGAAAATGTTGTATATTAGAAATGTTTGATGAAAGAATACGTTAGAAGGAGTCTTTCGTCAAGTGAATTCTTCCGTCAAAGACTTTCAACAGTCAACGATTCTTCAATGATTCCTTTTAGTAAATACACGTTTTATTTTATAGTTAGTTTACCAATATTGCATCTCATTCCAGAGTGTATTTTCTTTTATTTTACCTTTCTACATTTCCGTGAGTTCGCTTCTCTCTAGATCTTTATCGTAATTAATGATTTTCAAAAAAAAGACTTCACGATTTTACGGAATAGACCAGCGTTAGAGGAGGAAAGGGACGGGTACCTTTCTTAACTACACTTCTCGACTTTGAACGTTCCTTGACGAAGTTGTCTTCGACAATCTTCCCTCCTCAGTAACTTTGTTAAGAAAATTGTTTGTCAGTCGTCAACTGTCTTCGATGTTTTATTGATAAACGAGATCCCGTTATTTTAATACCTAGACTAGGGAGACTGTATAATATACTGAAATTTATTCTTAATTTCTCTTTAATGTTTCTATAACTTTTTAGTTCAGAACCCTTTTGTGTGATACGATACTTGCTAGTACAAATCTTAAGGATTCTTTACTTGACTCAAAACGGTGTATCGACCCAAAAGGGGTCGATAATGGGTCTCTAATCACGTAGACTTCGTTCCCCTTGGTCTCTACCTTACGATCACGAACGATTATAGGTACGGGAAGGAAAAGATGTATTTGTACGATACTTTGGTGTAAGTGTAAGAGTTACATGTCAATCCCCTCTGGAGAACTGACCTAAATCGGGACCTGAATATATCAGTGACGATACTGTTGGACATTTTTGAGAGTTTGGAGAGTACATGATATATGTGCTGTAAGAGGTAGAAAGAAGTAAAGAAACGACCTATGTCCCAAAAGGTGTCTCACCTTCCACTGCCTTGGTGTTTTACATGCGTCAGACCTAAGGACTTTGAGACACACCTTTAGACGATTAGGTAGACCTAAACCCTATATTGTTCTTTGTCTAGAAAATAGCACAATTGGTAGACTCCAAACCTCCAATAAACAATACCGTCTATCCGATGGAACGAATTATGTTACAAATAATTTTAATATCCTAGGAATGTTCTGTTCCCACAGGTGAAAGTGGTGATAATAAACTGTATCAAGACCTTCAGGATCGATGTCGTTAGTCTTTTCTTTTTCTTTATTTTTCTTAGGTCTAGTCTTTTCTTCTTCATTTTGAGAGTGACAAACGTCTACTGTACTATGACATGTATCTTTTGGGATTTATATCATAGTTTTTTAATGATCTCGATTAACCACTTAAATCGTCTCAACATCCTATGTATTAGTTTTGTGTCTTTAGTGAACGTAAAGATATATGATTGTTACTTTCTAGTCTTTCTCGTTAATTCCTTAGTTAGGGTAAGTGGTCACGTTATTTTTCTTAATTGATAGATCCTTATTTGAATAGATTCCTCTGTTTTCTTGACATGTGTCTTTTAATATTCTACGACTACTTTCTTTAGTTTCTACTGTATTTGTCTACCTCTCTATAAGGTGCAAGGACCCATCCTTCTTAGTTATAACACTTTTACTGATATGATGATCTACGTTAGATGTCTAAGTTACGTTAGGGATAGTTTAATGGTTACCGTAAAAAGTGTCTTGATCTTGTTTTTAAAAGTGTTAAGTATACCTTTGTGGTTTCTGGGGTTTATCGGTTTCTTCAGAACTCTTTCTTCTTACCTCGACCTCCTTAGTTCGAAAGACTGAAGTCGAATATGATGTTTCGATGTCAGTAGTTCTGTTATAACCATGACCGTGTTTTTGTCTTTATATCTGGTTACTTTGTTCTATCTTTCGGGTTTTTATTTGGGTACGTGGATACCCATGGAATAAAAACTGTTTCCTCCGTTCTTATATGTTACTCCGTTTGTGTCGGAGAAGTTATTTACCACGACCCTTTTGACCTGTCGACGTACATTTTCTTACTTTAATCTTGTGAAGGATTGTGATATGTGTTTCTATTTGAGTTTTACCTAATTTCTGGAAGTACATTCTGGTCTTTGATGTTTTGAGAATCTCCTTTTGTATCCGTCTTGTGAGTTGCATTTAGTTTCGTTCTAAGAGATACTGGGTGGAGGATCTCATTGCCTTTATTTTTGTTTTTATTTGTTCACCCTGGACTACTTTGAATTTACGAAAACGTGTCTTTTCCTTTGGTATTCGTTCCACTTTTCTTTTGGGAGTCTTACCCTCTTTCATTATCGTTTACTCTGTTGACTGTTTCCTAATTAAAGGTTTTATATATTCGTCGAGTATGTTGAGTTATGGTCTTTTTGTTTGTTGGGTTAGTTTTTCACCCTTTTTCTGGATTTGTCTGTAAAGAGGTTTCTTCTGTATGTTTACCGATTGTTTGTGTACTTTTCTACGACTTGTAACGAGTAATGATCTCTTTACGTTTAGTTTTCATGTTACTCTGTAGTGGAGTGTGGTCAGTCTTACCGGTGGTAGTTTCTCAGATGTTTGTTATCTACGACCTCTCCCACGCCTCTTTTCCCTTACGAGAACGTGACGACCACCCTTACATTTAACTATGTCGGTGATACCTTCTGCCATACCTCTAAGGAATTTTTTGTTCCTTATTTTTGTAGTATACTGGGTCGTTAGGGTGAAGATCCGTATATGGGACTCCTTTGGTTTTAACTTTCTCTGTGTACATAGGGCAACAAGTAACGTCGTGATAAATGTTATCGATCTTGTACCTTCGTTGGATCTGCAGGTCGTTGTCTACTTACCTATTTCTTCAACACCCTATATACATGTTACCTTATAATGAGTCGGTATCTTCCCTTGTGTAGACTCAGTCAAGATTACTCCACCTACTTTGATCTTGGATAGTATGTCTCACTTCACTCAATCTTCCTCTTTCTCTTTATGACAAAAGATTGTATATATATACCTTAGATCTTTTTACCATGACTTCTTAAATAAATGTCCCGTCGTTACCTCTTTGTCTGTATCTCTTATCTGAATACCTGTACCCCTCTCCCCTCCTCTCCCACTCTACATACCTTTCTCATTGTACCTTTGAATGTAGTGGTATACACTTTATCTATCGGTTGCCCTTAAACGACATACCGAGTCCTTTGAGTTTGTCCCCGAGACATAGTTGGATCTCCCCACCCTACCCCTCCCTCTACCCTCCCTCCAAGTTTTCCCTCCCCTATATACATATGGATACCGACTGAGACCCTCAACTACTACCTGTCCCTCCGGAACGCACGACGTCAGGCACCCCAGTGTCTCAGCCTGTACTGACTTGACTTGACTTGACTTGACTACCGACTAAGTACAGTTCCAAACTGTCTTTTGTCTTTTTAAGACATTTCGTTAATAGGAATTTATTTTTTATTTAATTAAATTTTTTAAAATATCATAGGAACAAGGTAAAGTTCAATATAACTTGACCTTTGAGAATCTTATCTTAAGTCCTTAGACCTTAAGGATTGTTTAAGAGGTTTACTAAAGGTACGTACGATTTAAATTCTTCGTGACTAAATCTGAAACTAAAGAAACTTTCAGTAGGTATATATATTTTTACTTTGGAAAGAACTTCCATAATTCAAACTGACAAGATTTCTCAAAATTTAGACAATCATACCTTGTTACGTAAACTTTGTTCCAATTAGAACAAAAGTTCTAGTGAGTTCAAATTTAATACATCCAGTCCCATACGTTGTAAATAAGTTGTTCATAAATAGTTCGTGGGTGAAACACGGTCCATGATATGATCTACGACCCTTATGTACTAGTTGTTTTCTCAGTGTAAGGGACAAAAGTGTCTCGGACGACACCCATACCTATTGATACCATACATCACTATTCACCTTTATGGACCACGAGACCCTCGTTAATCCTTTTTTTAACTTGGGTACACCCGACCTCAGTCCCTATTGTAGTGTTGAATTCATACTTTCTACTGGTCCTTCATCGGACTATCTTCCCTTCTCCTTTCTCCTCTCATTTTGTAACACGGTTCATCCATTTGTCGTGGTGATTCTAGTTTTCCACTCTCTCGTACGTTGTATTACAATCCCTACCCATACTCCTCTCAACCCCGGTCTCTTACTTCGTACTGGTCCAATCCGTCCCTCCGCCCTTAGTTAAATTCCTTGAACCTTTACTATAACTCCCTTTACTCCCTGGCAACTTCTCCAGATGTTCCTTTACTTGAAATAGTGTCAACGAATTTTTTAATGAGGTCGCTTACCATCTCTTACCTAATAAACCCGGTTCTGATCTCTTTTGAGTAATTTTCTAACCAAACGTACACAACTTCTTAGAACCACTATTCAATTGATTAATTAGACAAGTAACTTAAACAAATAACTCGGGGTACGTTCCCTGTATCCTATGTTACCACTGTTCCATCTATTCTAAAGATAGAAATACTTGAAATTTTAAACCTCTTTCTTTCTCTGTCTGTGTGTCTTTCTGAGTCAAACTTATAAGTTACTTTTCTATTATCACCGACTCTTA
This sequence comes from Capra ibex, assembly GCA_006410555.1. NCBI lineage: Eukaryota > Metazoa > Chordata > Mammalia > Artiodactyla > Bovidae > Capra > Capra ibex. Next base: position 16,712,987 of record SJYO01052474.1, read on the forward strand.
TCGGTGTCATTTCCACCTTTCTTCATGACCATTAACTATTTTTACGTTCTCACCTCCTTATTCAGGTTATCCTACGAGACCACACTTATGTACGGTGGCAAGTAACTCTATTTTTTATTTTCATATTCTAATTCAATTTTCTCTCCTACACAAGGTAAAACCTGATTGTGATGGACTAGAGTTCTGAATGATATTTCCATGACACTAGTTCTGTCACTCTATAAACACATTTCTATCTAGTCATATCGTTGCCTTGTTTAATCTCTTCAGTCTATGTCTCCGTGTGTATATACCGGTTGACTAAAAGTTGTTTCTGTTTTCGTCAAGTTACCTCAATTTCTGTCAGAAACCTTGTTTACTAAGACATTGTTGACCTGACGGCGACGACGATTCAGTGAAGTCAGCACAGGTTGAGAGACACTGGGGTATCTACCGTCGGGTGATCTGTGGGGGTAGGGACCCTAAGAGGTCCACTCTTGTGACCTCACCCAACGGTAAAGGAAGAGGCTACGTACTTTCATTTTTCACTTTCACTTCAACGAGTCAGCACAGGCTGAGAATCGTTGGGGTACCTGACGTCGGATGGTCCGAGGAGGTAGGTACCCTAAAAGGTCCGTTCTCATGACCTCACCCCACGGTAACGGAAGAGACTTGTTGACTTGTTGATATACGTTTTTTTTTCAAAGTAAATATGGAATACGGTTTAAATTTTTTTTTGAAACTTACCTAAAATCTACATTGATATTTCGATTTTTGACATTTTGAAGGTCTTCTTTTATAAACACTGAAATCTGTCTCTAAAGAATTATGTTATGGTTTTTATATTTGTTATTTTCTTTTTTTTCGTCAACATAATTTTATAAGTTTACCCGTTTTCTAAACTCTTCAGTCAAGTCGTTTTTTCTATACATCTACTGTTAATTAGTGTACTTTTTCACGAGTTATAGTGATCGGTAATTTTTTATGTTTAATTTTAATGTTCACTCTATGGTGTTGTATGGGTAATCTTACCGATTTTAATATCTGACTAGTATACTTCACGACCTCTCTTACACCTCATTGACCGTAAGAGTAAGTGATGTATGTGACGACCACCCTCACATCTTACCATGTAGATGGGATTTGTTATCAACCACCGGAGAGTTTTTAATTCGTGTGTGGATGTATCAATCCCTCAATCCCTAACTGCGTCGATATAAAATTTACCTATCGGTTATACCCGGATGACATATCGTGTCCCTTGAGACGACTTACAATACAACGTCGGACCTATCCTCCTCTCAAACTCCCTCTTACCTTTATACGTATATGCATACCGACTCAAGGGAAACGACAAGTAAACTTTGATAGTGTTGGGACAATTAACCAATATGAGGTTATACTTTAATTTTCCAATTTTTTTTTCGTATGTGGATGGTATACTGAGTCGGTAACTGAAGATCCATGAATGACTTCTTTTTACTTTTGTACAGACATGTTTCTATATGTTTTTACATTATATATCGTCTAAATAAACATTATTGGGGTTTAACGTTTGGGCTTACAAGTAGTCCACTCACTGGTTTGTTTACCATCATATAGATGTGTTACCTTATGTTGAGTCGTTGTTTTTCCTTAAGTGATAACTATGTGTGTTACTACCACTACTTAGTATTAGTAATACTATTAACTTTTTTTTCTTTTTTCCTTATAGGATATACCAAAATAAAGAAGTTTTAAGATGTTTTAGGTTTACTCAGATATCACTGTCTTTCGTCTAGTCATCAACGTAACGTTAACTGTCCCTCACCTCCTTCCCCTATCTTCCTCCTTAATGTTTCCTCATGTCACTTTAGAATCCCCCGCTGTCTACACAAATAATAAAACTAACACCGTTGTCAAAGTACTCACATCTGTATACATTTTCAAAAAGTTTGACATATGAAATTTATACAGATCAAATAACATACGGTTAATATTGAGTTATTTTTAAAAATTTGTGAATTTTTTTATTTTGATATACCCACCCGGAGTAGGTTAAGTGATTTCCGGACTTATCTTATGTTCCGAATCATTCTTTCTCAATAGAGAGACAAACTGACAGAAATTCGACCTTATAGGTAAAAGAGGACGGAAATTTAAACCTGAGTCTGACTTCGAACGTGGCAATTGAGAGGACTAGAGAGTCCGAACCCTGATGTCTAGAATCTGAAAAGTCGGAGGTATTGACGTTCTCCGGTTAAGGAATTCACTTAGAGTTAGAGGAAGACAGGGACAGAGAGAGAGATATATATATACTTTATATACTCTATTGATTAAGATACATTACATCTACAGATATATTAGCATATAGTAAGAAATCTGTATCTCTTATATATCTCTCTCTTAACATATATTAATTAACATATATATTAAGATGTATCTTATGTCGTGTATCTTATGTCTGGATATAAGAGATCCCCTGAGTCTGTCTTTGTCTCTTCCACCCGTCAACCTAGTCAGTTCCTTTCGACAGACCGGTCCACCAACTTACCCTTTCGTTACTCTGTTCTCTCAACTTCTTTCTATTTAGTTCCCTTGTCTCCACTTCTCACACCCCTTTTAATTTGCCAGTCCCTTCATCTCTCCAGTTTCAACGGTTACTTGTCTATTTCCCCTTATTACCCATCTATTTGATCAACGGTCCTCCTCTTGAAATTTTACCTTCGAAAGGCTGTTTTTGACATACTATAGTGAATATACTCCTTAGATTTTTTATGTTATTTGATAACTTATACTGTGTTTTTTCATCGTCTGGGTGTCATATCTCTTATTTGATCACCAATGATCACCCCCGAAGAGTACACCGAGTCCACCATTTCTTGGACGGACGGTTACGTCCTCTGGGTCCAAGTTATGGCCTCAGTCCTTCTGGGGGACCTTTTCCCTTACCGATCGGTGAGGTCCTAAGAACGGACCTCTGGAGGTGCCTGTCTCCTCGGACCGCCCGATGTCAGGTACGCCAACATTTCTCAGTCTGTACTGACTTGTTGATTGTAATTGGGAATGGTCACCCCTCTCCCCTCCTTCCTGTTATACCCTCGACGTCGCACCCTCCATGTTTGGTAACCCATATTCTATTTGAGTTCCCATGTCACATGTTATACTCCTTATATCTGTTATAAAACATCATTGATGTTTTCTCGTTACTAATGTTTAATATATTTTGAAAATTTTTAATATTTTATTTTGTTTTCGAAAGTCTTTGTCTTTGTGCGATCCACTACTGTTCTAACTCGTTACGATGGAACCTTTGTTTACCGACTCTTTTTCGCCGTACGCACGATTCAGTGAAGTCAACACAGGCTAAATAACCACCGTGATCACCATTTCTTAGGTCGAAGGTCACGTCCTCTGGATTCGCTACTCTCAAGTTAGGGACCCAACCCTTCTAGGGGGTCTCCTCCTATACTGTTGGGTGGGGTCATAAGAAGGGACCTCTTAGGGTACCTGTCTCCTCGGACCATCCGATGCCAGGTATCCCCACGTTTCTCTTTTGCACTTCCACTAAAAATAACCAGAACTCACTTGGGTCCTTAATTGACTAGTCCCAAAGCTCAGTAGACACATAAGAACCACTCTCCTTCTAAGTGTTCTCAGGTCCGTACACAACGATTGACTACAGTCGTGGAGGATGCGCGTCCAAGACGATGACATTCACTACGTTAATAGAGACCTCTTTGACATGAGGACTTGTATCTTTTACTAGCACCTTTTATAGTGCGGACTTTATAAGTCTCGTCTTTTTGTCACAGAAATGACAAGATCTACAACGTCGGGGAGAAACCAGGAAAAGGCCATGAAAATCGGAACGTTGTTCGATTTCCTAAATCTTTCAGAGTAATCCTTTCGAGGAAAGGACACTAACTAAAGACGATTAGGGAGTGGACCGTTGAGACGAAATCGTGTCGTTGAACTGCTCAACACTAACCTACCCAAGATGCTTTACTCCCGTAACCTAATCTAGTCACTCTCGAAGACTTGGAAACGAAACTAACAACTGAGAAACCTTTAAACTACTTTTATACTGAGGAAAAAGGTCTTTTTGTTTACAAACGTGTACAGATGTGTTAAGACGTAATCTACATTTCCGTCAAGTGTCTGACAGTGAATAATGTGGGACTGAAACTAATGACACCGACAGAAAAGTCAAGATGTTATAATATTAATATGATGTTTTAGTCAACCGAGTAACGGACGGGTGGGTCTTTTTTTATAATTGGAATAACGGTAGGAAAGCGGGTTTGAACAGGGGATCGAGAGAAAGACATTAACCGCTCCAGATCTCGACGGTATGCGTAAGGAGAGACTAACACCGGACTATAAAGTAACGATCATACTGGGAAGGGACAGTCTCGTGGGCTCTCAGTACAATAAGTGGGACTGTCTAAAATAAATTTTTCCTAGTTAGAGATGTCAACTTTGTCGACACTGACTATGGAACAAACAACTGACCGTTGTCGGGTTGGTGTGTCGACTTCGCCACCTTCCTGTAGTCTCTGTGAGTGGTAGGCCGGTCAAGAGAGACTTGACCCTTAATGTTCGGACTCTCATTTCCCCAACCGTGTCTTCTACCCTGTCTCCTGACGACCCGACGACTGTCCCCGAGACGGCTTGTGTAAACACGACCACCAGAGTTCTCCCGAGTCTGTACTGTTTTGATCCTTGTCAGGTACCTCGCTTTGCTTCGTTCTCTTTTCTTTTTTTAGGAGGATTTGTTCGTTCCTTCGATGTCTGTGTGTGGTGGTATTTTTTAGTACAGATCTCTAGCGGTATTAAAAAGTAATAAGAATTCAATTCTAGTTAGTGACTCTACCATAGAAAGAGAAAACCAATTCTCCAATAATTGATAAACAGGTTTCGTCATCATCCTCTAGAGTCATTGATGTCACCTACATTTAAGTTTAGGTAAAATCTTTTATTCACACGAGATATCTAATCTAATAAAGTAGGACGAGATGAAGAACCCGTCTTTCAATGGAAATAAGACAAAGATAGATACGGAAGAAAAGAGGTTACCGTTAAGAGAGAGATTGATATTCGATAGTTTAAGGATCTTATCACCACTATTGTGACTAGTTTTAATACATGTCAAATAGATGTATAATGAAACTAAAATATAGATGACGGGCTTTCTGAACTTCACTAAATATTATTTCTAATTCTATGATCTTATGATGATTTGGTACCACTTTCTTTTTTTCGGTTCGTTGTGCATCTAGCGTCGACACAGTATTTTTAAAGCCGACTCGTTTTGATGGCATTCTAGGGTTTGGTCAAGACTCGAGGGACCTTCAATTCCATTCTCTATATTACTGTCCTTCAGAAACGAGGTATAATTTTAATTTATACGGTTGGATTTTTCCTAAAAGATATTAGTTTTATGTACCCTGAGACGAGTTACAATCCACGGTCGGACCTACCCTCCCCCTGAACCCCCTCTTACCTATGTACATCTACATACCGACTCAGGGGAGTGACGAGTGGACTTTGATGGTGTGGTAACAATTGACCGCTAGAGAACGAGAGAGAGTCAACGAGTCAGCACAGACTGAGAAACGCCGGGATACCTGACATCGGGCGTCCGAGGAGACAGGTACCCTAAAGGGTCCGTTCTCATTAACGGAGATAGGGTTGACTTTTACAAAAACTACACTTTGTTTAATGGGTTGTCTCGTTCTTTTTTTTTTTTTTTCTTTATGTTACTATCCTTCAGAAGTGATGTATAATTTATATGGTTGAATTTTTTCTAAAGGATATTAGTTTAAGATTTTACTTAAATAGACAGTACCTTTATAAGTTGATTACTATTTAAATTTATAGAAGTCAAAATAAACACTATATCTTTGTAAAAATATACGTTTCAGGAGTCATATAGGAACTATACATGGTCTACAATTCAGTATCTAAACAATTCCAAAGGAGTCTTCATCAAATTTCTTCAAATAGTATCCTCACATGATCAAAAATTTGGACAGTACTCTTATTTTGAATCCGGTCTCCTCTTAAATCCGATCTCTTTATGAAGAAAGATCCATACGAAGAATCTTTTGAGAAAAATTAATAGTCAACAGAGTTCACCCATTAATTGTCTGTTACTTACCGTCCCTTGAAATCTGGATTTCGTGTCTAGAAGATGTGACAAAAAATTTTTTAATAAATAAAGTCAACGTGACTCAGAACCAACATCGGACGTTAATAAATAAAGTCAACGTGACTCAGAATCAACGTCGGACGCCCTAGAAATCAACGTCGGACGTCCTAGATCACCGGACTGGACTCGATCTTGGACCCGGGGAACGTGACCCTCGTGTCTCAGAATCGGTTGTTCCTTCAGGGAGCTGTTACAATTACATTCTGAGTCCTTGACATACATAGACTATACGACTACTGTTTCGACCTGAAAATAATACTTTTGATTCTTCGAACCAAATAGAAGAACGGACGTATCTTCCAGAAAGGTAAACATCGGACCCATCCCAAGTCCACATATACGTTTGTCCCGGTTGTAAAAAGAGTCCATTGTCGAAACCTATTGATTTTATAGAAGACCATTGATTTACTTTATTGGTGCAACAAATCAGATCTCGTGTATATTGAAACCGCCGATAAAACTTCAACCGTGTTAATTAAAGTCCGAAAAGAAAAACTATTCTCAGTCACTCTAATAAACGGACTCCTATTAGCGTTTTCTCATTCTAATACGGTTGTGGTTTCCTTTCCTACGAATGTAAGGACAAACGACGCCCTTCTCTCTTACGTTGGTCGATTAGATTTTCCGTATATTATATAACCATACTCAAGGTCCCTTACCCTGCCTCGTTATATCAACGATGATTTTTCCTTACCCTAGAGGGAAGACGAGGAGTTCTGAGTGAATTCACACGACAACTTCACTCTACCTCATCTTCGTCTAAATATCATAAGCAAAGTCAGGTGTTTGATAGTCTTCGTTTTCTTCAGTTGGACCAACAATCGCGTTCTTCTTTAAACGTAATATCAAAAGGTAAAATGCGGTGTGTGTATTTGTCTAGAGGAAATCTCAGTTTCAAGTGAGTTCATAGAATAGGATACTAAATCGTAAACTCTCATTTCTTAAGCAAACAAGATGTAGCTCAATAAACGAGAGACACTTATACTAATAGAATACTTAGTTACTTATCAGTCCCTCCCACCTCCAAGATTTTTCTTATGTCATTACTTTCTGTGAAGAAACTCAAGATCCTAAACTTTTTGTTTAGATGGGTTACAACTGTCACACGTTACTTGTCCCCTCATATTAGTTGTATTGGTAGACTTGGACTCCCAGTTTATTTGTGTTTTGTCGTTGTGTTTTATAGACCCAGAATTTTATCTGACATGCAGTTTTAGCCGATGTTCTCTGTATGTTCCAGTAACGTACTTACTTTTTCCCCAGTTAAGTAGTTGTCCTATATTGTTAATATTTGTATAAATTATGTAAGTGGGTTGTAACCTCGTGGAATTCTATAATTCGTTTATGATTGTTTAGACTTCGCTCTTTATCTGTTGTTTAGTTACTGTCTCCCCTGAAGTTATGGGGTAAAAGTTGTTACCTATCTAATAGGTCTATCCTTTAGTTATTCCTTTGTAACCTGACTTTGATATGTAATCTGGTTTACCCGGATTGTCATACGTCATAAATGGGAATAACATATAAAGTCAAACCTGATCGGTGTAAAGTTCCCAAGTTATCGGTACACATCGATTATCGATGGTATAACCTGTGAAGTCCAAGTCGGACATATTGAAGGAGAAAATATTTTATCTTTATTATGGACGGAGAGTTCCAACAGAATTCGTAATGTACTCTACTAAATAGATTTTTACAAGGACTTTTTTGTCTTACTCATACCGTCGGACTTATTACCTGTCGAGTTTTCTAACAGGATTAAGGACCTTCGACACTTATACACTGGAACATATCGTTTTCCCGGTAACTTCTTCACTAATTCAGCTCCTAGAACTCTTCCCCTCGAATAGAACATACTAGGCCTACCCGGACTATATCAGAGTTCACAAGAAACATTCTCGAGACCTCCGTCCTCTAGTCTCACTTGTCACCCTCCACACTACTGTCTTCGTTCTTTAACCTCACTAAACTCCCTCCGTGGAACTCGGTTCGTCTCATCCGTCGGAGATGTCCGAATTTTTCTGTTCCTTTACTAGGAGGTGAGTCTCGAAGAACCCGTTGGTCGGGACGGTTGTGTAACTGAGACCGAGTTGTTTTGACTAAGCCTGAAGACCGGAGGTTTTGAAATTATTCGACTATAACAAGATCCGGTGGTTTGGACCCCATTAAACAATGTCGTCCTAACACTTTGTTTATGTCACCTGTCACATTCACTTCACATAACGACAGCGGTGCACAATTTGTACAGTAGCACATTTTCTGGTAAAATCTGAACCGTTGTTTACCTCGAATTGGTACCCATCACTTCCCCCACGCCTAATCCAACCCACACCCGATGACGGTCTACCTCCCTATTAAGGGCAGGACGGGTGGGTAGGAGTAGATAAACGCAAGTCTTTGTTCTCCTTTATCACGGTGGTGAAACCCCTTTACATAATCTCGGAGAGAGGCAGGGAGGCTCATACTTTCCGTATTGCATAAACACCATACACCAGGAGGTCGGATCCCGGTCGGACTTCTTGTAAACCCAGTGACTCTCTTCCGTGGTGTTTTCTCCTCCTCTAGACCCGGCCACCGACTGAATCGTACTCACCAGTCCGACAGGTGTCTGTCACGACCAAACCTCGTCTTGAACACCCGAGTGGGTCGGAAGGGTCGTGGACTCTGGAGGTTCCACTTTACCGAAGTTTGAGTTTCTCGACATGGGGAGACTCTGGGTCCCTCAGTACACCGACCGACGGAGAGGACCGTAAGGTAACCCCGGACTACAGTCCCCTGTCTACCCTGAGTTCCGGTCGTCCTCTGGGTCTTCCAGGGTGACGACAACTGAGAGATCGACCGGACGTCTCACTTACTTAAGAGGAAGAGGACCTACGATGGTGTCCGTTCGAGGGTCCCCCGGAGGACCTCTTTGGTACCCCCAGAACTCCAAACCGTTCACCGTAAGTCGACACAACATCAGAGCCCAGAATTGTTGTTTCCTTCGTAGAATGAAAAGCGGTGTTCTAACACCTAAAACCTATGCACCCAATCAACCCCTCGAATATGTCACTGTTACCATGAATTTTGCTGTTGGAAAGGTCCCCTCCGACAAGAACGGAATAGTTCCTTCTAAGTAAACCCTGAAGGGACCACCAGTCTGAAACGGGAGGTTACATCCCGAACACCCAAGTCAGGGACCAACCCCTCTATTCTAGGGTGTACCGAGGACGGGGTTTTAGGTTTCGTATTGTAAGTTATTTCTGTATTTTTTAACAGGTGTCTTTTTTCAGAAATTTTCCTTTTTTTTCCCCTCCTGAAGAGACCACCAGGTCACCGATTTCTTAGACGGACGGTTACGTCCCCTGTGACCAAGCTAGGGACCAACCCCTTCTAGGGTGTACGGATCTCCGTTTATTCGGCCGTTGATGACTCGGGTGTACGAGGTCTCAGACACGAGACGTTGTTCTCTGCGGTGACGTTACTTTCGAAAGTACGGTGTTGATCTCTCATCGGGGACGAGTGGTATTGATCTCTTTCGGGTACGTGTCGTTACTCCTGGGTTACGTCGGTTTTTATTAACAGAAATTTTTTATTTACTTTTTAAATTTTTTCTCTTTAAGTGAACTCGTCTGGTGGACACATAAAACCCCTCCCCTCGACGTCGCACTCCTTCCACCGTTCCGACGAATCCCTATCATGAAGAATCCTATTCCCGAACGGAGACTCTTCCCCACCGCCGCTTCATCTGTCTCTGGTTCTGTTGAGATCTTCCCTTTCCGCCCCTTCCCCACAGAAACGAGTTTTTAACATCACGTCCTACCACTTGACCGAAGAATAGCACAGTGGTCATAGGGTTGTAGAAGAGGGACCCCTAATTAAGCACAGGTAGTTAATAAGTTTCATAGTCCACTTGAAGTTCTCCCTTTAGGACCCCGAAAGACGGTCATTCGGATCCCCTTTCAACACGTCATCCCGTTTAGTAGTATCTCTTTCGTTTTCCTGACACTTGTAGAGACGTGGTATTTAAACACCACGTCACCGTGTTGACTAAGTTTATTATGAAGGGCTTCATAGGTCGAGCGTCACTCTGTCAGTCACTGTGGTAAAGTGAGAACGAGTCTGTAACGAGGTAGAACGACAGGTTCTGGTGTTTATCCGAGTGGAATCCCCTTTTCCGACCCTTTACGAGTGCCTTCTTGGGAAAATGACGGTAAAGCGTGTTTGTCCTGAGGTGTGTTCGTAGTGACCGAAGCGGACTATCAACGGTTTAAAGATGTATTTATTGGTAATGGACTTAGGGATCGTCGACCCTTTCTTTAGTCCAAATTGTCCAAGTCTGACTACTCGACCAGTTGGGTCGACTGAAACAAAACTTTGTTCTAATCTAGGGGAAGATCTTCGACACTCCGACATTTATACACGATTTGCACCGTGCCTTTCGGACAATCTGTGTCGAGGCCCGAAGTGTTTCCACACTCGTCTTTCTTTAAAGGAGTCGCGTGTTGATATCTTGTAAGATTGTGGGGGACAGAGACACCTACTTTACGACAGTAGGACAAACCAGATTTTGGAGAGACACAAGAAGAAATTATAAGTCAAAATAAGTCTCTTTTACTATGTGTCAGCTTCCTTCGAGAGTGGTCTTCTCCAGTCCTACCTTTTTAATTCACGAGATCCGACAACCGCGAGAATAATTCCTCTGTTTTACATACGTCTATTTCTGTTTTCTGTTCGAAGTTCCGCTCTCTCTTACGAATCCCGTCCAACCATCTCTCTGAGCTTTTAGAAAAGACTATCCTTTTACTGGGACTACCTCGAGGGTGCCACGGTTGGACCCCAATATTTAGAGAGACACGTCGGCGGGACTCAAATCAGGTCCTGAGGACCATGTTATTCCTTCGAGACGTATATAGGTAAACACATGTTACTTCGCTTTCTTCTAAGTCATTGACCTCCTCCTTACACTCCCTTCCTCTTCCCTTAACCAGTGTCTGTTCCGGATATCCTCTCACCCAAAGGTAGAGACTGTACTACATTACACTAAAATCAGTGAGTCACCACAGACTGAGAAACACTGGGGTACCTGATATCGGGCGGTCCGAGGAGACAGGTACCCTAAAAGGTCCGTTCTTATGATTTAAACATTTTACAGGAGGTCGAGAAGCGACTATAAGTCCCAATTGTTGGGTCTCGTCGGTGTCTAATTAGTTCAATCCCTTCCTCGAGACGGTGGACCTAGAACAGTGGATCGGTCTACCCACGAAAGGGGCGACACAGGACCGAACATCGTTTTACTAAACCGACCACGACACTAGACCATCACCTCTGTCTCCGACCCTGTGACTCGTGTGTGGTAGTCCCGGTGAACATTCAGTCCACCAGTTCAGTGTTCAAAGTCCCTGTTTCGACTTCTACGGACAATCGTTACCGTGTCAGTCCTTTCTGTATTCCGAGTTTCTCATGCAACACATCTCTTATGTCGGTTTAAACAGGACCGTGATCACTGTTCACATCCTGTACCTTTATTAAGAAACAAGTCCACACTGTACTACGTTGGGTGGGAGTCTGGTGAATCTACAGTCCAAGGAATGTTGAAATCCGTGACAGAGAGTCATTCTCGATCTACGATATAACCCAACCAACTACCCGACTCTGGGTAGTTAAAGTTATAGGGGGCTAATCTCGTTTTAGCAACTCTCGGCGGAGACTGACTACCCGGTAAGAAAGAGAGAAGGTAGTAGTGTCGTACAACTGATACACGAACGGTATTAATTGATTGAATTACAATTATCGTTTGAAGTTACTACATATAGTCGGGAGTTTGAGTGACTCTAGAATCCTCCTTTTTACTCTGTCTGATTAAAAAAAAAAGAACGAATTGTGTCAGGGGTCCCCTTTAGTCTTCGACTTCTTTAAAGGTCGCTGCTTTAATTTTTGATAAGGGAGTCACCTAATTCAGTTTATTATCCCTTGTTATTACCGACATTAAATTGACTTCCCTGTAAAATCACAGTAAAGTCTCATCTGTTACGACGGTGTGTTAACCGGAAGTTTCTTTCTTTTTTTCTTTTTCTTTCTAACTCTTTACTCCCTACCTACAGCACGCCACCATCTTTACCCTATACCCTTTTTCCTAATGATTGAGCGCACATCGAGACTAAAAAAATCCTTCGATTACGTCTCTGATTTTATATATATATTCCCACACAACCTTTTCAATGGATGATCGAATGTTTTTGAAACCGTACAGTTATCAATGTGACTGTATCTTAATTTTTAGTTCAATCAGTCAAGTCAGTGGGTCATCACAGGTCGAGAAACGTTGGGGTACCTGACGTCGTGTGGTCCGAAGGGACAGGTAGTGGTTGAGGGTCTCGAACGAGTTTGAGTACAGGTAGTTCAGTACTACGGTAGGTTGGTAGAGTAGGAGACAACAGGAGAAGAGGAGGACGGAAGTTGGAAAGGGTCGTAGTCCCAGAAAAGGTTACTCAGTTGAGAAGCGTATTCCACCGGTTTCATAACCTCAAAGTCGAAGTCGTAGTCAGGAAGGTTACTTGTGGGTCCTGACTAGAGGAAATCCTACCCGACCAACCTAGAGGAACGTCAGGTTCCCTGAGAGTTCTCAGAAGAGGTTGTGGTGCCAAGTTTTCGTAGTTAAGAAGCCGAGAGTCGAAAGAAATATCAGGTCGAGAGTGTAGGTATGTACTGGTGACCTTTTTGGTATCGAAACTGATCTACCTGGAAACAACCGTTTCATTACAGAAACGAAAAATTACGTGACAGATCCAACCAACTCGAAAAGAAGGTTCCTCGTTCACAGAAAATTAAAGTACCGACGTCAGTGGTAGACGTCACTAAAACCTCGGGTTTTTATATTTCAGAGAGTGACAAAGGTAACAAAAGGGTAGATAAACGGTACTTTGTTACCCTGGCCTACGGTACTAGAAACAAAAGACTTACGACTCAAAATTCGGTCGAAAATTTGAAAGGAAAAAACGAAAGTAGTTGTCCGAGAAATCAAGATCCTAGGATATTTATAAAATAATGTCACCCTCTTCAGAAGGTTATAACGAAAGTTGAAGGGTTTACCGTGATCACCATTTCTTGAACGGACAGTTACGTCCTCTATATTTTCTGTCCCCAAGTTAGGGACCCACCCTTCTGGGGGCCTCCTCTCACACCGTTGGGTAAGGTCATGAGAACGGACCTTTTAGGGTACCTGTCTCCTCGGACTTCTCGATGTCGGGTACCCCAGCGTTTCTCAACCCGTGCTGACTTAGTTGAATGGTACGTGTGTGCGTGCTATGATTATAAATCCAGGTAGACGTCACCCTTATTCATTCCGAATAGAATCAGTCCATTTCTATTTTGGATGTTCCTTTTCACAAGAGGACTTTGAGAAACTAGTTTTCACTCTTTTGATACCATGGGGTATAAGAGTTGGACATTTTTTATGTATATATCAAAATCTAATCTTTTGAGTCAACATCTTTTAGTCCCGAGTGAATTCTGGGAAAGGCCACTAATTTCTACTGATATTGTGAACTCTTTGGATAGGAAGGTTAAACGCATACATATACAACTTACTACAACTGTCCGCTAACCAGGGTCAGGTATCATAAAATCGAACCCCGAGTCTCAATTCTAATCCATGTGGAAGTAGTGAGACGGTCTTTAAGATTCACTTCCTACACTGGAACAAGGTATCCATAATTAGTTTTGGGTTAATATATATTTTATTACTAACTGCCGTCAGAGTTGGCGGAGAGAACTTGGACTCCTTCTCATCTCACTTTTGTTACATTTTTACCTTATATTTCTTGCAACCGGGTTTCCTTTCCCTTTCATCCTTCTTCCACTTTTTTACCCTTCTTTCTCCACTAGTGTTGATTTTCTTCAGTTAAAATTTTTCCTATAACTTTAGTGTTTATTTACTTGAAACTTTTATAACTTTTGGAATTTCTTTAAGGTTCTTTTTAGTAACTAATTTACCGGTCTCATCCCCTACCGATCACACTGTGGTTGTCTTTGTATAGGGGATCTCTCCGTTTCAAGAACGAAGACTTTCTGGTTCAGAATACAGGTTTCGATAAATAGTAATGAAGGAGGTCCCGGCAGTCGGTGTAGAAGGTACATTATGTGTCAGACGGGAGGTCTCACATCCCTGGACTTGTGAGTTTGACCCGTCCCTCACTGAGGGTCCCGAGTAAGTCGGGTTGGACGAAGGTGTTTGGGTACTTCATGTCTTCCTCGAAGGCCAAAAGAAAGGGTCGTCGTGGAAAGAGAACGGTCAAGACGCCATATATAGGAATCTGTGTCAGAGAGAGAGGAAAATAATTGGTGTAGAGAAAGAGAACGAAGGAGAAGGAGAATTAATTTTTTTTATATATATATAATAATTATATAAATCGACGTGACCCAGAATCAACGTCGGACACCCTAGATCAAGGGACTGGTCCCCAGCTTGGGTCTGGGGGATGTAACCCTCGAGCCTCAGAATCGGTGACCTGGTGGTGTCTTCGGGGAGAGTGAATTAAAAATTCCCAAATATAAAATAGTACAGAATCTACTGATCGACACCTAATATTAAACTCATATTCCTTTCTTCAGTTCTATAAAACCATCAACAACGTTCACGTAGATTAAGTTTGACTGAAATCGAGTTTTCGTTGAACCAAGAGAAGCACGTTTCATGTCTGGAAGTCTATACCGACCTAGGTCCCCGAATTTTCTGTAGTTTAGTAATCTTGAGTCAAAAGAAGAAGAAAGAGTAGATGTAATTGTAGTAAAAGTTCTTCGACAAGGGGTATACCCTCGAAGGTCGTCGAAGTTAGATAGAAGGAACGAAATTATCGATCTTCATAGACGTTCTCAAATAGAAAGAGTTATTAGGATCATTTTTAGGGTCATAGTTTGACGTATGGGTCGTCGAATCGTCGTGGTTTGATCAGTCACAGTAGTCGTTTACCTTTTACTGACCGGTACGAACCCAGTGTACGTTTAAAGACCTGGGCAACATCCCCCAGTCAGGGTGTCTTGCTGCGTCTGACCTTCACCACTTCCCTTTCCCCTTCCCCAAACTCCTTCCGTGTTCGTCAGTTACAGGTGATAGATAGGAAAGAGAAAGAAAAAGAGAGGTAAGGATCTTTACATTGTCCCAGGAAAAGACGGGAAAAATCCTTGGAGACGAGGAAGGTTAGTCTTTTACTTAAAGAGTCGATACATAGTTTGATTCGTCACACGAGGAGTAGGGGACAGGGGGAAAAGGAAGAGGGTCTCGAAAGTTTGACTCACCTTTATAGACACGGGAGGCGGGCAGCTGGGGGGCGGGGTTGGGGCGTTCGGAAACGACAAAGGTTCAGAGACATTTACTAAACGGAGACGAGTCTATTAAAAGAGAAAAGACTTGGGAGACGAAAGGAAGGTTAGTAGAGTTGGTAAGACAACGGACCAGGGTACGGGGTGTTACGAAGGAAAACGGGGTAAGATAGTCGTAGAAACTTGAAGGTCCGGATTTCCCGAAATTCGGACGGTTTGGTGTAACTGGAATTGTATAGTATTGTGTTGATAAACAACTTGATAACTGGTTTTTCTTTATCACAAAAATTTTAGGTGTCCCTTACTTCCAACCACCCATCAACTGATATTGTTTGCCACCAATTTTTGACTTTTTAATTATGTACACCCGTTTACAAACCTTAGTAAAACGCGACTTAACTACGAAAACTTGACACCACAACCTCTTCTGAGAACTCTCAGGAACCTGACGTTCCTCTAGATTGATCAGTTAGGATTTCCTTTAGTCAGGACTTATAAGTAACCTTCCTGACTACGACTTCGACTTTGAGGTTATGAAACCGGTGGACTACGCTTCTTGACTGAGTAAACTTTTCTGGGACTACGACCCTTTCTAACTTCCGTCCTCCTTTTCCCCTGTTGTCTCCTACTCTACCAACCTACCGTAGTGGTTGGGCTACTTGTACTCAAACTCATCTGAGACCCTCAACCACTACCTGTCCCTTCGGACCACACGGCGTCAGGTACCCCGACGTTTCTCAACCTGTGTGAACTCACTACCTTGACTTGACTAAAAAGAAACTCTAGGTCCTCAATCATTAAACCATCACACTATTCATAGGTCCCTCCAATATCTCTTTTACGACTTAAATCTCCGACCCGAAAGGGAGTGTTGTATATAGTACGATTCCAACGTTTAAGTTTGCAGATCTCTTCGGACTCTTCAACTGTATTTACTCTTGTCTTGACCCAGAGTCTATCTCTCACTACCCCTATTAATCCACCCCACTTTGTACGTACCGAGAAGATTATCATCACACATCACCAAGTCTCGTACCTAAGTTCCTGGTCTGTCAGACTCAAGTTTACGACCAAGGTGGTAAAGAGTGGATACACTAGTACCAGACTTATAGACTGGGTGGGAGAGGTACGGAGTCAAAGGATTAGACATTCTACCTGTAAAACTAACAAAGGTAGTAAACGTATAACATTTATCCGACGTCACTTGTGACTACGTATTCTACGTATTCATCAGACGCAGGGACAAAGGTCAAGAAGACCCATATCTGGCTCCTCGTCTTGACGGTCTAGTATACCGTTAAGATACTGACTGAAAACCTTCTTGGTGGTTTGATAAAAGGTGCCGACCGCGTGGTAAAATGTAAGAGTAGCCGTTACCCTCATCCAATGTTAAAGAGGTTCCTATAAAAGAAGTCGACTTAAAGGCGGTAATTGCCCGTGTGAGGTGTACACACACGGGAAGTGTAGAGTGTAAAGACCCTCTCGTCTACGTCGGTCACGTCGAGTCGAGCCCAGTCCCGCGGGAACATAGTCGTCTGGTACCGCCCTCCCCGACCCTAGTACGCAGTATCTGCACGAGTGCTCCCGCTCCATAACATGCTTCGTTTGTCAGTTGGGTCCTCCAGACATGTTATGAGTCAAGGGAGAAAAGACTCTGCTCCTATGATGATGAATTATGACGTATGGACACTCCTAATTTATTCTATTATGTGGAGTCCAAAAATCAATAGTGGCTCGTGAGTTACTGTCTTCCTATCGTCGTCGCAGACTCTCACCCCTGTTCCCACGAAACACCCGTTCGAGTCGATAAGAGACAGTTTACAGTTCATGTGGGTCGAAAGGATAATGTCTCCTTTTGGGGAGACAACATCTAAATATATATTCAGAACTTAAATAGGTTTCGTTAAAAGCTTGGATAAAGATAAAAGTCGGATATAGCGGAAGTCCCCGCCGTACAAAGTAAAGAAATGATGGACGAAACAGTTCGTCATTAAAACAACAAAAACAGGTTTTTAGTGGGGAAGGTTCGAGGACTCTGTCGAAGAACCAAGACGGAGTCACCGGGGACTCTGGAAGGGGTGTTCCCGGACAAGTGTACAGACTTAGGTTCACTTGCCCTTGTAAACGTGTCCGGGACCCGAAAGAAGGTTCTACGTAAGGTTTAGTGGGCGTGTCTATTCGACTATCGAAAAAAACGGAATACCTTCACAGTCTCATTGTAGTAAAGAAGTGTCGCAAGCTCATTCAACGACGTATGTTCCTGTCTCGACTCTACGACTTGCCGACGAGTCGCCATCCCCACGATGGTGGTTGACAGACGGGGAAAGGGTAATGAACAGTGGGTCGTGTCCACTAGGTTTGAGTACGGAGCCACTGTATTTTCTTGTGGAATGGACGGACACCTCAATGACACTAGTGTTTCGTTTTAAGTACTTACGTTCTTAGATGACTAAGTCTTAAATCACTTATATACATTAAAAATGAGCGACGTACATTGAAAATACTAATTTCCATGTTAATCCCTGTAGACTCTTCTCTAAAAAGAGAAATATTTTGACGTCTCTCCCGAAAAAACCAGCGAGTCTCCATTTCTTAGGTGGACGGTTACGTCCTCTGGGTCCAAACTCGGGACCAGACCCTTCTAGGGGGTACGGAGCCTGGTCGATTCGGGGACGCGGTGCTGACGACTCGGACACGAGATCTCGGGTACCCGGCATTGATGACTTCGGGTGTACGGATCTCGGACCCGAGGGGTTGTTCTCTTCGGTGCCGTTACACTTCGGACGAGTGGTGTTGATCTCATCGGAGATGAGTGGCGTTGATTTCTTCTCGGACGCGTCGCTGCTTCTGGGTCGTGTCGGTTTTGATTTATTTATTTATTTTAATATATGTATATATATTTGATGTCTCTAGGCTGAGTACCAGAGGGAACCCGAAGTGGTTGACTCAATTAGTGCAATTGGGTTTGACTCTTAATGATGACACCACACTAGGTGCACACTGTTGACACATAGAAAGGGTGTATGGCAGGGGAGGGTTAATAGACGTGTTTACGTCCCCACGCCACCACGTCTATTAAGTTTTGTCCCTTGTCAGGTTTACGGTAAAGACGAACCGAACTCTTATGTAATACGTTTAAACATGTCGTTTAAATGAAAGGAATAATGCAAAACGACCCTAAGTATAATTTTTTAACAAACGTAAGAGATACTCACACTCACACACACACACACACACACACACAACACATCCCCCTTCACCATCCTTACCCTAGGGACCTCAAGTTCTCTTAGTATTTTGGAACCGTGAGTTTCTTCGGCATGGGTAGCATTACGTTGAAGGAGGAAGTAAATAAAACTTCTCCGTCGGTTCCGGGTCTCTCCAATATACTGAAAACACTCTTGGGTTTCATTGGACCACCGTTTGGTCCTTGGCCTACATGGAAAGACTGAATAACGGAATGAGGTTCCCTCTGAGTTGACTCATAAGACCAGAACAGGTCTGTTTGGGTTTGTGTACGTACTAGAATCGAGAAGGTTTGACGTTTCGGTAGACGTAAGAGTAAAGACCTGTTTCTCAGTGATACGGGCTGAGAAACGTTAGGGTACCGGACATCAGGTGGTCCGAGGAGACAGGTACCCTAAGAGGTCCGTTCTTATGATCTCACCTAACGGTAAGGGAAGAGGTCCTCTAGAGGGACTGGGTCCCTAGTTTGGAAGTACAGGATGTGACCGTCCGTCTCAGAAATGGTGACTCGGTGATCCCTTCGGGAAGACCTTCGTATTTTGAAAGATTTTTTCAGACCTATTCCTCCGAGGTGAAGGTACGCCTGATCTATTTGTGGACAAGAGGGTTCCGTCAATTGTCGGGACCACCCGCGACTCGGAAGAATCAAGGACGACAACTCTACACTTGTCGCACCGTAGTCGGTTCTCGAGAGTTCCTCCTAGTGGACAGAGGGCACGGTCGACCCTTAACGACCCTCCGGTGTCTGTGACTTTAATCACCTAGAGATGGAGCCTCTCACACCGCTCCCTCTCGTTTCGTTCGTCGCACGAAACTTAGTACTGAGATCGTCGTATACAGTCGGACTACCCATTGGACCCCGAACCGACGGTCACTCAATTCGACTGGAACTTTATTATCGATGTCTCTTTTGTGCTTCGTCTCTCCGTCCCAAGGTGGAGACCGATTGGAGGGGTTCTTCATGTCGTCACTCCAACCTCTCCTCTGTAAGATATTCTAGTCGGTCGTTGTAGCTAAGCCCACGGAGACCCCTCCACCCGCCGACGTCCCCTACCACTACTCGACACGACCTAACGTGTGCCGTCCCTTAGCTACAGGTTTCTCTGACCAGACAAGGTTCCCAATAATAGTCGATCACCGAGAAACACCAAACCTCGCCTGTCTGACCGTCACCAAGGGACCCAAAGAGGATACACCCGTCGACAAAAATGACGAAATCCAAGAGGACCTCGTTAAATCGTCCTCCGTGACCTTGTGGAGCTTCACGAGTCTTCGGTCGTACCGGAACCTCCGACCGAAGGTCACCCTCACCTTGGGTTTCTACCTCCTCTCCGAGACCGTCCCTGTGTCCGACCCAGTCGAACCCGAAGGTTAGACCGTTCAGCCTAGAGAGTTATGGTGAACGGCCAGGGCATGTGAAAATAAAAGACGGTTTTTACTTCCGTTTATATATGGAAACTTACGTCTTATTACAGACTTCGATGAATGATCCACAAAGTAGTAAAATTAATTTTCTTCAAGAAAGAAAATTAGTTTCTACCTAAGGTAATTACAAAAGAATTAAGAAAGACCCGTTTCAGAAAAAGAGATAAGTATCTTTGTAGACGAAACTTAACGATCTCAATAGTTATTATCGTTGTAATAATTACGTTACCTAATGATTGTTATTATATGTTATTATAATATTGAAATTAAATACTTTACAATTGTAACTACCTTAGTGATCACATCTTAAAGGATAAAAGAGTGTTACCGGTACACTTCAGTAATTCTCGTAAACTAATAAGGTCCCGAAGTCGCTCCATGGGACCGAATAGGTTCCGTGTCGCCTGACCTCTCACCTTGGGTCCAGAGTAAGAAAAGGTCCAAGATAGCAAAAGGGAAACTGGGTCATTCACCGAAGACGTAAGTTTCCATTATGGTTTATGGACCTCCCTTCTAATTTGTTGAATACTATTCTACTTCACTTTCGATGTTGGAGTTGGGGTCACGACCCGTCTTACGAGTCCCGTATCACCCGTCTCGTTACGGTATGATGTCCGCGACGGGTTTTAATGTGGACGGTAAAACTAGTTCTTGGAAGATGATGGTCGAGTCTCTCTTGTGTCTTATCCATCAACGGATACATCCCATTAGACTCCTAGTAACCTTTTTTAACCTTTACGTTTAGACATCCGGAATAGGTCTGGGTGACTTAGTCTTTAAACCCACCTGTTTCGTTGGAAAAAATTATCTAGGAAGTCCATTAAAACTCTGTGTGAGTTCAAGTTGTCGGTCACCAAATCTGGTCGTTTGTCGTTAAAAAAAAAGGGTATTTCTTGGTCTATTATTTATAAAATCCGAAACCTTTGGTATGTGTTAGAGATAGGTCTACTAAGTTCAGACGGTGACATCTTGTCGGTGTCCCTTATACATTTACTTACCTATTCCGATGCGAGATTATTTTGAAATAAATCTGATTATTCCCGAGTGAACCACTTACCGTAATTACGTGTGGTAACACTCCTATTGATCTCTTATTTAAGGATATTCCTTGTTCCCAAAAATTCCACATTTCACAATAAAATATTTTGAAATTCTTCAGATTAAATGAAGATAAGAGATTACTGAGTAAAGTTAGAGTCCATGAATCGAAAAAGTCATAATGTTCCTATAGATTTACACCATAAAGTAAAATTTTTGTTTTAATATATATATATTACATATACAGTCAGGTACCCCAGACGTCAGGTGCCCCAGAGTTTCTCAGTCTGTGTTGACCCGCTGACTGGTTGTTGCATATACATTATTAAGAATGGGAAAAATCACACGTACAGATACTTTTGTTTACGTATCAAAAAATTGTGGGTCTTGTCAGTTTTATATCTGAATAAGATGATGGAGTTTTTTTTTTAGAGAGACTCCTAAAGGGACCACCAGGTCACCAGTTCTTAGGTCGGTGGTTACGTCTCCTGTACCCAAACTGGGGACGAGTCCCTTCTAGGGTTCCCCTCGTCGACTCGGACACGTGGTGTTCATGACTCGGACTCTCGGCGTTGATGACTGGGGTGTACGACAGCTCAGACACGAGACGTTGTTCTCTTCGGTGGCGTTACTCTTCGGACACGTGGTGTCGTCTCACCGGGGGGTGAGGGACGTCGATCTCTTTGGGGTGCGTCATTACTTCTGGGTCACGTCGGTTTTTAATTAGTTAATTTTTTTTAGGGACTCATGGAAATCAATTGGGGTGTGAGATGGAGGTCGAGGACCGTTGGTACCTGGACAAAGGACAGGGACATCAAAATGGAAAGAGACTTACTGTGTATTTTATCTTAGTATGTACTAGATTAGAACCCCAAGACCGAAGAAAGGAATCGTATTTCTAAATAGGTACAACATCGTGTATAGTCTTCAATCAAGAGAGAATAATGCCTCATCATAAGAAATCCTTTAATTGAATCCGGTTCGAGTCTTCACCCGAAGGGACCTCCGAGTTACCATTTATTAAGCGGATGTTTACGACCTCTGCACCCAAGCTAAGACCCAGTCCTTCTAGGGGACCTCTTCGTTTACCGTTGGGTGAGGACATAAGAACGGACCCTTTAGCGTACCTATCTCCTCAGACCGGCCGATGTCAGGTACCCCGGCGTTTTGTCAACCTGTACTGAATCACTGTTTTGTTGCTGTCTTCGAGTCTCCAAGATTTGTATGTTTCTACCTACAAGAAAAGACGAGGCTTCGGTTACCTCAATCACGTTCTCCTCTTTATTTTTCGAACACGTCTTTCTGTCAGAGACAGAACAGAAAGTCGTACGGTTAACGTATCAAAAGAGGAGGTTCATCGAAAAAAGGAAACTTCAAAAATTATTTGCGGAAAATTCTGATCCACATTAAACTTTCTAGTGGATTATACTGGATCAATAATAAAAATTCGTTTATAAATGAAAAATAAATTAATAGTGTCCACCTATTGAAATTTTTTAGTTAATCACGATCTTCTGTATTGGTTTTTGGTGTTAGAAGACGGGGTGGTAAAGGACTGTGGGGTGTACGGTTCAAGAGGTGAAAGCTAGGAGAATAAACAAAGAAGACCAAAATTAGAAGTGTAAAGAAATATAAAGATTTAGTAAACGAATGTGATTAAGTGGTGATAGACATAGAGATCCATTAAAAAGACCCTATAAGTCATTAGGGTCTCTTCTTCAGATGTCAAATAAAAGAAACCCATCTTCTACCATTCCCCTCCTCCTCCGGTACCGTTATTCCGACCAGGGGTCACAGGGTCGTCGACTTGCACCTCGTCCACCACCCAAAGTGACAGACAGAGTGAAGAAAAAATCGGAGCACGGATAAGGTCCGGAAGGTGATCCGACCACAGGGACTCAAACTTCCGCGTACGACACACGAAGCAGTGAAATCAACACAGACTGAGAAACGTTGGGGTACCTGCTATCGGACGGTCCGAGGAGACAGGTGCATCTAAAGGGTCCGTTCTTATGACCTCACCCAACGGTACGGGAGGAGGTCCCCTTAGAAGGGATGGGTCGCTAGTTTGTGCGGACACACAGGACGTAACGTCCGTCTAAAAAATGGCAACTCGGGGGCCCCAGGTCCATTTCACTCTTTGTCAAGTGGACTGAGAAGACCTACCCTACACCAGAACTCCCTAAGAGAGACGAGGAATCTCTCTGCAATTTAGTTAACGAGAACAAATCGGGGAGGAACTAGGGATGAAAGACACTATAATTCACAGAATTTTTAGGATAATCATTGGTTGATAGGTCCGAAACAGGTGAGACGCCGTAGTAAATTTGAGGTAAGTAAAAGTATATAATAACAAACATCAATATTTATGAAGGATTAAAGTATCTGACACCTCAAATACAAAATAAAGAATAGTAGGAGCAACCAACACCGACTCTTCTCTCCGTCTTTTTGAAATAAGACGATGGAATTTTAACCTTTAGAGACTATCGTGTAAAAGTAAAACTATCTATAAGAGTTTAACAGGAGGTATGTCAAACATGGTTAAATATATTTTGAGACATTTTCACAGGGAAGGGATAGAAGTGGTAGAATTATTCAATTGAAAAATTAGAGTCAGTTAGAATCACCTTTTACCTCCACCGTGTTAAAATTGTTATATAAAACGTTTCCCGTGACTCTGGAGGAAGTAGGATTTATACCAATAAGTCATTTAGGTACGGGAACGTATGCCTACAAACATCTATTTAATGATATTTATGGAGAAACCTTTTATAGAGTTTCCAAGTGAAAAGACTGTCACCTCACGGTCATCCCACAGATGATAGTCACGGTCCTCTCAATATAAATAAATACTCTTAAACGTGTACTCACCCGACCTAACATATATTATTGCCCGAGTCTTGCACCGTAGAATTCTGAGACCCAGGACACGGTAGTAAGAGATCAAACAGAAGAGCCTAAAAGGAGGTCCTTCCGTTCATCTCCACTTCCTCTCCGCTACCCTTTAAATAGGATATAATACAAAAGAAGAGTCCGGAAGAATCGAGAATCAAAATGCGTCATACACAGGAGATTCGACAAGTTCCACCTTGTCTCAGAGAAACTGTCACTTGTAGAGGGTTTCTCGTGTTCTCGGGTCGACAATCTGTGGTCCGATTTCCCTCTTTAAACTGTGTCTTCGATTATGTTTAGAGACCTGATGGTAGGGGAGACCACCACCTTTCGTGACGAGCCTTCTCTTTCTGGAGTGATTCTTCAATAGATGCACAGACTCTTTGCTCTCCCCTACTCTAAAAGGAAAATTTCCGGTTACTCCCCGGAACAGATAGATCTTCATGTCTCTATTTTGGTGTTTCTGAGTTCATCTTCCATATGACCTTTCTAAACGGTGCCACATCGTCTTTCTCATGTGTTCTGACCCTTTCGTGAAGAGGTCATATACCTTCCGGACGAAGAAAAAGGAAATACCTGTAAAGTACCGTTGAAAATATGGATTACGGGGTCGAACATAGGTACCGATGTAACCCCTTCAGTAGAGTCAGGTCCCTACCCCAGTTCCCTCAATTTCTCCCAAGGGAAACTCGTACCGTCTATGACTGTGTTGTAGTACTGTAACAGAGAATGAAAAATTTAAAATGGAAACAAAACAAACTCGGAATACTGGCATAGAATGGAAGATTCCCAATGAGAGAAGTTTCTAAATCTACCCAGAAATTACAAGACTTTTTAATTTTCTTGTTTGTTCGTTATTCCGACCGGAGAAAATTTCCACTAAATACCAAGACTTAGATGAAGTGACTTAAAGTAGTGGGAGTATTTTTCCGTTTTACCTTTATTTGGAGATAGAAGGAACCGTAATCTATGTTTTTGTGTTTATGTAAAAGACCGTTTGACAAGATCCGCCCGATATCTGTCCTTACAGACAGAATATAAAGTCACTCCAAAGATTCGTACTGTAAGTCAAAAGATCACTTACGGATTGTGGACACCCAGAGGTCCCGGCGTGACATAAAGACGGAATAAATTCTCTGTGGGTCGTCAAGGTAGTCATTCCAAAAACAACAACAACAGTGAACTGCTTCCTTGTTATGTGACTGTCCGATTCGGGTGTTATCGAAGGTAGTTAGTTCGTGAAACCCTTTAGTCTTTACTGTTACTTTGGGTGACGTAATTTATTGGGCACCACGACCCTTAATTAGTCTTTAGACCACAACAACTTTTATTTACTCACAAATTATTTAATCTAAACTCTTAAGGACTGTTCGATACCTGAGACTCATACACTTCTCCGTCGAAGTCTAAGTAACACTTTAGGTATGCCCCATTATCGACGATTTCCTCTGTAATTTTATACAAGAAAGGACACCCTTGTTCCCTCTCCTCCAATGGGTCTATACACGGTTGAGAGAAGAGGTAAGAATGGAACCGGTCGGGTCCTGAAATGAGCTCCGAGAATCGAAGAGACTCAACTGAAACTATAGGTTGTAATTTTTTTTTTTTAATGTAATGAATACGACAGTGAGAGAGGTAGACGAAAAGTAGAATCTAAATTTAATGGACTTCAAAATTTAATAAATTTTATACCACTGTGAGTTAAAGTATTAATTTAAGTAGGTAAATCAATCAAACCTTCTGTAAGTTAATTGTCAGATGTTATCCGTCGTTCTGGACGAGACGATTTGGGATTGCAGTTAATCTAAAGTAAGTTCTGTTACATGGTTACTCAATACCTCCTGGATGATACACGTTCTACGACCCGAGACATAATCCTTATGTTTTAACGGTTTCGAAAGAATTCCTAGACTCTTAGAATACCTGTTTGATCTAGACTTATGTTTCGTTTTACAGGATTCACGAGTCTACTTCAATGGTTAACGATATCTTATCGTCCTCTGCCCGTCCTTTAAGAGAGAACTCCACAGACCCCCTCTGAAGTGTCTCTTCCTTCGTGAACCTCACGTACCACCTCCCGATTAGATTAGTGTCATCTACTTCGTTCCCAATTGTCGTAAGACTCGTCTACCTTGTCATACTTGTTTGTGAGACGACCTCAGAACCGTCATCTCCTATGTATGTCGATTGTTGTGCCGTGACACATGAACTTTAAACGATTCTCCCATGTAGAAGTCACAAAGACACGATACGAGTTAGCACAGAACCTCTGCCTTTACCGTTGGACGAGGTCACAAGAACGGACCTCTTAGGGACCCTACCCCCTCGGACCACCCGACGGTAATACCCCAGCGTGTCTCAGTCTGTGCTGTCTTCGCTGAATCGTCGTCGTCGTCGTTAACACAGACTGAGAAACGTTGTGAAACCTCAGACGGTCCGAGGAGACAAGTACCCTAAAAGGTCCGTTCTTATGACCTCACCAAACAATAAAGAAGGAGGTCACATAGAAGGGTTAGGTCTCTGACTTGGACACAGAAGACGTAGAGGACGTGACGTCCACCCAAGAAATGGTTACTCGATAACCCTTTCAGGGATGCACAAAAATTGGTAGGTGTCTTTATTTTTTTTTCAAGCCACGTCAAGTCAGCGAGTCACACACTGAGAAACGCTGGGGTCCTTGGTATCGTGTTGTCCGGAGCGACAGGTAGTGGTTAAGGACCTCGGTGGGTTTGTGTACAGGTAGCTTAGCTACTACGGCAGGTCGGTAGAGTAGAAGACAGCAAGGGAAGAGGAGGACGGGGGTTAGGGAGGGTCGTAGTCTCAGAAAAGGTTACCTCAGTTGAGAAGAGTACTCCACCGGTTTCATAACCTCAAAGTCGAAATCGTAGTCAGGAAGGTTACTTGTGGGTCTTGACTAGAGGAAATCCTACCTGACCAACCTAGAGGAACGCCAGGTTCCCTGAGAGTTCTCAGAAGAGGTTGTGGTGTCAAGTTTTCGTAGTTAAGAAGTCACGAGTCTGAAGAAGTGTCAGATTGAGAGTGTAGGCATGTATTGGTGACCTTTTTGGTATCGGAACTAACCTACCTGTAACCAACTGTTTCATTATAGGATCTGTCGAAAAATTATACGACAGATCCAACCAGTATTGAAAGGAAGGTTCCTCATTCGCAGAAAATTAAAGTACCGACGTTAGTGGTAGACGTCACTAAAACCTCGGGTCCTTTTATTTCAGTCGGTGACAAAGGGGTAGATACACGGTACTTCACTACCCTGACCTACGGTACTAGAAGCAAAAGACTTACAACTCGAAATTCGGTTGAAAAAGCGAGAGGAGAAAGTGAAAGTAGTTCTCCGAGAAATCAAGGAGAAGTGAAAGATGGTATTCCCACCACAGTAGACGTATAAACTCCAATAACTCTAAAGAGGACCGTTAGAACTAAGGTCGAACACGAAGGAGGTCGGGTCACAAAGAGTACTACATGAGACGTATCTTCAATTTATTCGTCCCACTGTTATATGTCGGAACTACATGAGGAAAAGGATAAACCTTGGTCAGACAACAAGGTACAGGTCAAGATTGACAACGAAGGACTGGACGGATATCCAAAGAGTTCTTCGTCCAGT
Organism: Capra ibex; assembly: GCA_006410555.1. Taxonomy (NCBI): domain Eukaryota; kingdom Metazoa; phylum Chordata; class Mammalia; order Artiodactyla; family Bovidae; genus Capra; species Capra ibex. Next base: position 16,740,685 of record SJYO01052474.1, read on the forward strand.
CCACCAGACCATACGGGTAGAGAAAGTCTTAAAAGGTGTCAAATAACACTAGGTGTGTCAGTTTCTGAAACCGTATCAGTTATTTCGTTTGTATCTATAAAAAGACCTTGAGAGAAGGAAAAAGATACTAGGTCACCTCCAACCGTTAAACTAGAGACCAAGGAGACGGAAAAGAATTTGGTCGAACTTGTAGACCTTCAAGTGCCAAGTGTATAACGACTTCGGACCGAACCTCTTAAAACTCGTAATGAAATGATCACACACTCTACTCATGTTAACACGTCATCAAACTCGTAAGAAACCGTAACGGAAAGAAACCCTGACCTTACTTCTGACTGGAAAAGGTCAGGACACCGGTGACGACTCAAAAGGTTTAAACGACCGTATAACTCACGTCGTGAAAGTGTCGTAGTAGAAAGTCTTAAACTTTATCGAGGTGACCTTAAGGTAGAGGAGGTGATCGAAACAAGTATCACTACGAAGGATTCCGGGTGGACTGAAGTGTAAGGTCCTACAGACCGAGATCTACTCACTAGTGTGGTAGCACTAATAGACCCAGTACATCTAGAAAAAACATGTCAAGAAGGCACATAAGAACGGTGGAGAAGAATTATAGAAGACGAAGACAATCCAGGGATGGTAAAGACAGGAAATAGCTCGGGTAGAAACGTACTTTACAAGAGAACCATAGAGATTAAAAGAACTTCTTTAGAGATCAGAAAGGGTAAAATAACAAAAGGAGATAAAGAAACGTAACTAGCGACTCCTTCCGAAAGAATAGAGAGGAACGATAAGAAACCTTGAGACGTAAGTTTATCCATATGGAAAGGAAAAGAGGAGACGAAAAGTGAAGGGTAGAAAAGTGTCAAAAACATTCCGGAGAAGTCTGTCGGTAAAATGAAAAACGTAAATAAAAAGAACCCCTACCAGAACTAGGGACAGAGGACATGTTACAGTGCTTGGAGGAAGGTAACAAGTAGTCCGTGAGATAGTCTAGATCAGGGAATTTAGATAAAGAGTGAAGGCGACATATCAGTATTCCCTAAACTTAATCCAGTATGGACTTACCAGATCACCAAAAGAGGTGAAAGAAGTTAAAGTCAGACTTAAACCATTATTCCTCAAGTACTAGACTCGGTGTCAGTCGAGGGTCAGAACAAAAACGACTGACATATCTCGAAGAGGTAGAAACCGACGTTTCTTATATTAGTCAGCCAACTGGTAGGTCACTACAGGTACACATCTCAGAAGAGAACACAACAACCTTCTCCCACAAACGATACTGGTCACGTAAGAGAACCGTCTTGAGACAATCGGAAACGGGACGAAGTAAGACATGAGGTTCCGGTTTAAACGGACAATGAGGTCCACAAAGAACTGAAGGATGAAAACGAAAAGTCAGGGGATATTGCTTTTCCTGTAGAAAACCCCCACAATCAAGATCTTCCAGAACATATAGAAGTATCTTGGCAAGTTGAAGTCGAAGAAGTCGCAATGACCAACCCCGTATCCGAACCTAATGGCACTATAACTTACCAAACGGAACCTTTACTTGTCTCTAGTAAGACAGAAAAAATTCTAACGTAGGTTTATGAAGTAAAGTCTGAGAAAACAACTAGTACTATCGATGAGGTAAAGAAGATACCCTAAGGACGGGTGCCATCATCTACATTACGAGTAGACTCAATTCCAGTGGGTAAGGTGAGGTAGAATCAAGCGACTAAGGATCTTACAGCTGTAAGTGAGAACGGTAGAGGACAAACTGATGAAGGTTAAACGGAACTAAGTACCTGGATTGTAAGGGCCAAGGATACGTTATAACGAGAAATGTCGTAGCCTGGAACGAAGATAGTGGCCAGTGTACGTGTTGACCCATAACAAAAACGAAACCGAGGTAGGGAAGTAAGAAAGACCTCAATAAAGAGGTGACTAGAGGTCATCGTATAACCCGTGGATGACTGGACCCCTCAAGAAGAAAGTCATAGGATAGTAAAACGGAAAAGTATGACAAGTACCCCAAGAGTTCCGTTCTTATGACTTCACCAAACGGTAAGGGAAGAGGTCACCTGGTGTGAGACAGTCTGGAGAGGTGGTACTGGGCAGGTAGAACTCACCGAGGTGTACCGTACCGAATCAAAGTAACTAAATCTGTTCCGACACCAGGTAAACTAGTCTAACCGATCAACAGGTATTGATATCAAAGTCAGACAGACGGGGGACTAGGGGAGAGAGTCGGATGACAGAATTTACCTAAAGAGAATGGAACCTGCGTCCCAGAGAGAAGTGTCGACGAGGTCGTTTCGTGTCGACGACGAGGATGGAGCCCACGCCCCATCGAGGAGAACTTTATTTCTTTTCCTTTTCACTTTATACACTCCACTACCTATACAATTAATCGAATCAGTATCGATAATAAAGTCTTACATACCCGTATAGTTTTATAGTTCAACATCGGCCCCGCCCCCGGCACCCCGACCCCGCCCCCGCCCACAACCCCCCAGGTCCGTCCCCGGCCTCCGCCGGTACTCCTCCGCCAAATCGCTCAGGAGACCCGTCTCTCAAGAGGAGAGAGGGGACGGTGCCTCCGGCACTCCCGCGCCCTGCGCTCGGCACATTGTAGCGCTACCGACGGGTTCCTCTTGGGGTTCAAGTCAAGTTTGAACAAAACCAACCACTACCACCATGACCTTTTTGATGTAAGCACTTCGTAGTAGACTGACCACTTAAACTCTTCTTCATACATCGATGGAACCCACAACTCCAGGTAGGAGAACACAAGGTATGGTTGTCTCCTGGATAATTCAAGTTACATACCCTCTGTCGACCAGTCCTCTTTAAACCACCTGACTCTCTACCAATAATATATGTTCGAGTCACACGGTAATATTACAAACTGCATTGTAGTTCTCAATGAATGTTCTTACACGGATTGACCGTATCTCTAGACCATGCTCACACACTCTTGTAGGGTTAACACAACACACCGTTGTTTCACCTATAATTCCTGTCTTTCCAATTCCGTTTCAGTTAACAGAAGGTGGCTTTCTTCTTAGAAGTCATGATACTGTAAAGACGGTTTTCATTGATGTTGAAACTTTTCGGGAAGGAGACCGAACGATCTTTTGACTAACCTCTGGGATTGAACCTCAAACAGCGGTACGGACGAGAACGGGGCGGTCGCCACCAGTACCTGGGTCGGAACCGTCGTGTCATGCTCGTGCTAAATCTCCAACGAGTCTGTTGACGAGAGGGCCTACTTCCACTACTGGACACTCTTTCACTTCGACCCCGGGTCGCAGTCTTTAGATCAAAATATCCGTTGACAGGACACTACAGTCACCACGTCGCACAAACGGTGAAATAATATGTCGATTCGTCTTGTACACGAATTAGAAACCTACGACTTCCTCTACCTACCCGAAACCTCACTTACACCGTCAATTTTTTTTTTTATGGAAGTAAAAAACCTGGACGTATAACTCCACAAAACCTTGTGTCAACAAAGGAGGAACTCAAAGTTTCTATTCTGACGATATCAGTGTACTGTTATAACTCTCCACCTTAGAACAAACAATGACAGTAAGGGTAAGGAAAAGCAAATCTTAGTCTTATTTCAACATAAAGTTTATAGATTTTTTTTTTGGTTTGTAGTTCAACATATATAATTTATCCATGTTAAAAATAAACAGTTAATATACATTTATTCCTAAAGGGACCACCGAGTCTCCAATTCCTCAGACGGACGTTACGTCCTCTGGGCCCAAGTTAGGGACCCAGTCCTTCTAAGGGGGTCTCTTCCTTTACCGTTGGGTGAGGTCATAAGAACGGACTCTTTTGGATACCTGTCTCTTCGGACCGTCCGATGTCAGGTACCCCAGCGTTTCTCAACCTTCGCTGACTTACTGAAGTGGAGTGAAGCGTACATTTATTTCTTCCCCCCTTTCTTCCACGTCCTGTGAAAACTTTTAACATTGAGTAAGGAAGTAAGTAGGTTTCCGTGACTTACGGATCAGATCGAATCGATGACATATTACATCAACTTCATATTTAAATTCCATCCTTACATCATCACTACTCCGTTTCCTTTTCAAACCCTGTGTCAAACGTCCTGGTTCTCAAGTATACTTTACAGATCGAAATAAAACAAATTATAACAGAAGTATTCGTCCCAATATGACTCAAATAAAAAGACAGTGAACTAAAAAAATGTGAACGACACAGAACTTCTATGAAGGTACAGGTATAAACGTTCTGACAGAAATAAAAAAAAGATAAAGACACAGTATACATCTTTACTTGACATTAAATGAGTTGGTAAAGGGAGTGACTACTTATGAATCCAACCCCTTTTACTAGAATTTGATAAAAGAAAGAACTTCTCTTTAGTCGGGTTTATGGTAATGATACAATATCTTTAAAAGTTTCCTTCTATATAATCTTGGTTCCGACCTATTATGTCAATTGGTTAGTTATAAACGTTTCCTGAGATAGTCTCAAGACCTCTTCCCTTGCCGCTGGGTGAGATCATAAGAACGGACCTTTTAGGGTACCTGTCTCCTCGGACCACCCTATGTCAGGTACACCAGTATTTCGTCAACCCATACTGAATCACTGATTTGATGATAGTCTCAGTACGTCCTTTATCACGTAAGTTTGATCCATTTCCTCTTCTCAAAATGTTTCAGACTATTTCAATGACTGTGAATTATTACCATGATAAATGTTTTCACATCCGTACTAGATTCCTTCGATTGTTTCCTACCACAATATGGGGTACCCGATTGTAGTGATTTGACAGTGGTGGAGTTCTGGTCTGACCGTTCCTACCCCGTACCAATCATCTTGGTTTCCGTTCATTGACGTCTCTTTCTGTCGGTCGAGGAGTAGCGGCCCACTTCTCACTAGGGATTGTATTCTGTGGAACTGGAATGAAACGACGATTGAGAATAGAATACGGACCCAGAGGGTGACCGGTTTGATAATACGTTGACCTCCCGTTCTGTTACGTCAGGTCGCTCCAGTCGGAGACCCAGTGTTTCCTCCTACTTCTTCCTATCCCACTCCTAGACTTACACGTAACTCTTTTTAGAGATCATATAGTAGTTAATTCTTACTAGTTTTTAAAACATAATCCCGAAGGGACCACCAAGTCACCAATTCTTAGACGAACGGTTCGTCCCCAGAGTCCAAGTTAGGGACCTAGGTCCTTTAGGGTGTACGGCGTCTCGTTGATTCGGGGATACGGTGTTCGTGTCTCGCACCACGGGATCTCGAACCGTCGGTGTTGTTCTCTTCAGTGTCGTTGCTCTTCGGGCGGTGACGTTGCTTCTGATCGGGGACGAGCAGCGTTGGATTCTTTTCGGACGTGCGTCGTTGCTTCTGGGTCGTACCGGTATTTATATATTTAGAAAAAATTTTTAACATAATCTTCTCGATCTTTTCCCAATGTCACCAATTTTGATACACGAAGGTGACTTCCTCCTTGTCACCAACGGTCAAACTAGGGACCAGTCCCCTGATTCTAGGGAGTGTGGAGAGTCAAGTCAAGTCGAGTCAGCGAGTCAGCATAGACTGAGAAACGCTGGTGCACTCAGTCGTCCGGTCCGGAGGGGACGACGACGGCGACGACGATTCAGTGAGGTCAGCACAGACTGAGACACACTGGGGTGTCTGTCGTCGGGTGGTCCGAGGGGGTAGGGACCCTAAGAGGTCCGTTCTTGTGACCTCACCCAACGGTAAAGGAAGAGGTTACGTACTTTCACTTTTCACTTTCACTTCAGTTCAGTACAGACTGAGAATCGCTGGAGTACCTGACGTCGGGTGGTCCGAGGAGGTAGGTACCCTAAAAGGTCCGTTCACATGACCTCACCCCACGGTAACGGAAGAGACTCCGGAGGGGATCCATGTCGGTTTTTCTTTTTTTTCTTATATTCTAACAACCCGACATGAGTCGTTCGGACGTGAACGGGTCGAAATTCTGGTTTCTTTCGGGTTTCAGTCGTCACCTTTGTCTTTGCCAAATTTTCGATCCCTCTTGTATGTACAGACTTCGTTCCAGGACTTCTCTGTGGGGTGTATGACGATGCCACCCGTCCTGCCCTGTATCGTCGTCAGAAGTGAGACCCCTTCCCCCACCCCGCCACTCATCTCGTATCTGACTATAGTCCACCCGAGTAATCAATGGTCCCTTTGGTCGTCTCCCCCGTGGTGGCAGAACTAATCTTGTTACCGGTCGACCCCGGACCTCGGACCCCGTTCATGCGTCCTTCCGGTCACTGAACTCATCCCACAACCACTCCGTCCGTGACCAGACCGTCCCCTACTTTACCGTTAGGTGAGGTCGTGAGAACGGACCTTTTAGGGTACCTGCCTCCTCGGACTATCCGATGTCAGGTACCCCAGTGTTTCTCAACCTGTACTGACTCGCTGAAGTGAAGTGAAGTATCTCTCACGTCCTCTCGTCGTAGAACTCATGGGTCTGGTATGTTTCCTCCCCTCAAAAGTCACCCTCAAGATCCTATTTGTGAACAGCCCCTTCTTTAATTTATGAAAACTCCCAACTTTTGTCCTGAATATCCCTTAAGGGACCGTCAGGTCACCAATCCTGAGGCACGAAGGTCAGATCCAAACTAGAGACTAGTCTCTTGATTCTAAGACGTTCGACACGTCGGTTTGTTTGTTTCGTCCTGAAGATCCTGTAAGACATCAGATGGACTCAGCATAGGGTGTTTCGTCCTGAAGACTTGGATAGTAGAAACAAGAACTGAAAAGAGGACTCAAGGCCTGAGTCTAAAACCAACTAACGACCCGTACTAAAGACACAGTTTGACTCATACAGAGTAAGTGAGGAGAGGTTTGGACAGGGACTTGAGTCGGGAGAAATTGATGAGAGAGACAGGGGACTGGAACGTGAATCTAGATAAATAGAGTGAAATAATACATTCGATAGTGAAATTTAAAGAAGGAGTCGATCTAGTGACCCAGTGACTTGAGTTCTGTACATACACCGAGGAAGAATGGGAGATATTACAGGACACATCTCGAACAGATGGAGGTTGAACCCCTCTTGATCCTTGAAAGAGAGGATTTCGTCCAGAGAAGGTATACTGAGTGGGATCAAGCATACTAGAACTTTCAAAATCGGTGAGGCAGTACAGACTGGGGTACCTGACATCGGGCGGTCCGAGGAGACAGGTACCCTAAGAGGTCCGTTCTTATGACTCACCCATAGTGACCGGGTCCCTAGTTTATACCCAGAGGACGGGACGTTCGTCTGAGTATGGTAGACCCGGTGGTCCCTTCGGGTTCACCTCAAGATCACACTAGAATCAATAAGGAACTTTCACTTTCACTTTCACTTCAGTGAGTCAGCACAGGTTGAGAAAAGCTGAGGCACCTACCATCGGGTGGTTCGAGAAGGCAGGTACCCTAAGAGGTCCGTTCTCATGACCTCACCCAACGGTAAAGGAAGAGGTCCCCTAGAAGGGCTGGGTCCCTAACTTGGGTCCAGAGGGTGTAACGTCCGTCTGCGAAATTGGAGACTCGGTGGTCCCTTCGGGAATCAATAAGGGTTTGGTGATCGGTAAAGGAGTACTATAAGAAACTCCCGTCCCTGGTGCAAATTGACACAACTATATAGAGGACCACCGGGCAAAAGACTCCTTTCTTGAATTGTGAGTTATCCTCTACTCACCGCCGATAAAGACCAAAACGAGAGTGACAATTAAAACAGAACTCACTTGGTACCGGGTCGAACCCGTGGTAGATTTGGATGCTCTGTTTGCAGTTACTTTCTTGATTCAAACCTTCTCAATATAATTTTTATTTACGGACAACACAGTCCCGAGGGTTCACCCTGTTAACGAAGTCGGTAGTAAATTGACGAAACCTCAGAATGTACTTATACGTTCCCCCTTTTTTTCTCTTCTGGTGGTTGCCTAGCGTCCGACCGAACCACTAATCCGTAATTGTTAGTTTCAAACCTATCTTCTTCAGAAGTTCAAGACGTCCATAGTTCTTTTTAAAGTTTTAATAATAGTAGAGTAACTTTACCAATAAGGATCTCGACGAGTCAGCACAGGTCGAGAAACGTTGGGGTACCTGTGGTCCGAGGAGACAGGTACCCCAAAAGATCCGTTCTTATGACCTCACCCACTCTGACTTTTTATATACCAACATTGATAGGGAAGCACCCAGAAAAGATGTGAGTAAACTTTCTCCTTGCCGTCGACTATTTCTTAACGTTGAAGGAGTGTTCGGTCTTCCAAATTACGTCTTATTTCCTATAACGTTGGAGCATCGACTTTATTATCTTTCTTTTAACTTAATAAGAAAGGTGTAATTTACGTATATAAGGACTCACAAAGACGGTTTTACTGAAACGATTGGGTACCTCACTTTATGTGAAACAAAAGTGTACCCCCGTAATTTGTTTCGACACCCGAGCTGATTTTGACGAATTTTCCCTTAATTTTGTGTAGTCTTACTTCTTCGAGAAAGCTACATACCAATATAGTCGGGATTTAACATAGTGTCGACGAAGACCGTGGTAATCTACCTTGTGACCCATTAAATATCTTCAGTAAAAATTGTTAAACTAACAACCATATATAGACGACTTAACTAACCAACGCCTCTGTCTAGAAATAAAAATGTTATCGTTATTGTAGGAAACGTCTAATGACGAGTTAAATAAGGACTACGATTGTAATGGTTCGTCGCGGATAGTTAAATATAACCTTTTTATACAAGAATAAAGAATTAATAGACAAATTAACATCCCTCTGATCTCAGGGCACTACGGGAGCAAACGGTCGTGACCCCTCGAACGGTCTCAGCGACTCGGAACGACAAACCGAAGATCTCTCGAGAAACGGTGGAGTGCTATAATTGGTGGAAATGGTGACGCATATTCCTCCGCGGACACGGGACTTAGTGTCGTCCGTTCGTTGGGACGGGAAGACGAGGGGTCTACTTCAGAGGTCTTCGACCGTTTGCCGAAGAGGTAACTGGATGAAAGGACAACGAGATGAGGGTGGTCGATAGCAACAGTCCCTAGGACCACTACTGTGGGAGGTAGTCCGGTGGGGACCCGTGGTACCCGAAGAGACCTCTCTTTAACTGCCCTCCCGTCCTGACGGGTGTAAAGCACTGTCGAGAGGCCTTTTTTTAATATCCGGAGTAAAGACTGGTTATCTAAGTCTTACCGTTTTGTACCTTTAATATGTGAAAATTGGTCAGAGGAGAAGTGGGGTCGACGATGGTAGAGATGTATCTTTTTATTCAGACATATTATCTGCACATAATCTCTCATTGACGACATTAATTCAGTATCGTAAGTACAAACGTGTGAGAAACACTTTAAAGAAAATAAAAAGTTAATAAAAATAATACCATTTTATATACATTTATTTTCAACGGTAAAATTAGTAAAAAATTCACAAGTCACTGTATTTCATGTGAGTGTAACGAGATGTTGGTAGTGGTGGTAGGTGACGGTCTTGAAAAGAAGTGTCTGACTTCGAGTTGTGGGTAATTTGTCACAGGTCCGACTGGGGTCATTAAGAAGTAAAGGGCAGGGGAGTCGGGGACTGTCCCGAAGGGTCCTCCACGTTCCCATTTCTTAGACGGACGATTACGTCCCGTGTGCTCTGCGTCCAAGCTAGGGACCCAGCCCTTCTAGGGGACCATCTCCTTTACCTTTGTGTGGGGTTTTAAGAACGGACCCTTTAAGGTACCTGTCTCCTCAGACCGCCCGGTGTCAGGTACCCCAACGTTTCTCAGTCTACGCGGACTCGTTGACTCGTGTGTCGGGGACTGTTGGTGGTCGGACGAAACCAATCTAAGAGAGATACTTAGACTAGTGAGATCCCTGGAACACATTCACCTTAGTATGTTATGGATGGGAAGACACAGACCGAAGAAAGTAAATTGTGTTATAGAAGTTCAAAGTCCGTACAACATCGTGTATAGTTTTAAAACAAAGAAAAATTCCGACATATTATAAGGTCACACTTTATCGTGTATTTTGTGACTGGTCGAATGTGACCGAAACGGAGGAATTTCTCAGACAACTAAGTAGTTTTGAACTCAATAAAGTATCTGTCGTGACGCGTACACGTTCTGTACACGCCGGATAGAGGTCCGGCTGGGGGCTTGAGTCTTCGAAGTCACCTGCTTTACTCTTTTTATCTTTACGACGGTGGTCTCGGGAAGTGTTTCACTCTTCGGGAAACTACTCCCTTTCGACTGAACATCCTGGGACATATCTGAAGTGAGCGACTAAGTTCTGATCGGTTTATCGAAGGTGCAAACTTTAAGGGTTTGGAGAATTTAAAGTGAGTTTTGAGACCTAAGTCCTTTGTCTAAACTCGGAACGTAGGAAGGGTCCCGTGGAGTGTTATTTCGAGAAAGAAAAGAGTTTTCTGTCACGATATTATTATAACTGAAGATACGTACAACCCGTCGTTTATAAACTAGTCATTGTTAACAAACCTACCCGGTATAAAACAAATGGACAAGTAAATAATAGTCGCCTGTACACCCAACAAAGGGTGGAAAACCGAGAACATTAAAACACATCACCATACGAAGTCGAGGAAAGAGAAGTATAAACGACATAGATGATCTCCAAAAAAAGAAACACCACCGGTACTATAAATGTATTTTGTAGAATCTCAATATTGTAAGATTTAACCGATAACACTTATTACGATGACACTTACACCCACGTGTCTATAGACTCAGCGACGAAAGTAAAGAAAACCAAAACGGATGATAAATTAACGTGACGAGTAGAAGAAGTGGTACCCTGAGGTGGGGTTGAAGGTAGAGGGACACTAATTCTCAAGGACGGATAAGGAAAGTGACATTGATGAACCTAAGGTAGGAAAGAGTAGCATACAGGAGGGACTCAGGAAAAAGTCGAGTATCTGAGGTCAAAGAAAGGGTTGAGGGGAAAAGTGGTAGTCGGAAGTTACTTTCTCCGTCTTCGGGTCCCGACCTGAGATTCTCCTCCCTACGACGACGACGACGACGACGACGACGACGACGACGATTCAGCGAAGTCAGTACAGACTGAGACACTCTGGGGTATCTGCCNAAAACACATCACCATACGAAGTCGAGGAAAGAAAAGTATAAACGACATAGATGATCTCCAAAAAAAGAAACACCACCGGTACTATAAATGTATTTTGTAGAATCTCAATATTGTAAGATTTAACCGATAACACTTATTACGATGACACTTACACCCACGTGTCTATAGACTCAGCGACGAAAGTAAAGAAAACCAAAACGGATGATAAATTAACGTGACGAGTAGAAGAAGTGGTACCCTGAGATGGGGTTGAAGGTAGAGGGACACTAATTCTCAAGGACGGATAAGGAAAGTGACATTGATGAACCTAAGGTAGGAAAGAGTAGCATACAGGAGGGACTCAGGAAAAAGTCGAGTATCTGAGGTCAAAGAAAGGGTTGAGGGGAAAAGTGGTAGTCGGAAGTTACTTTCTCCGTCTTCGGGTCCCGACCTGAGATTCTCCTCCCTACGACGACGACGACGATTCAGCGAAGTCAGTACAGACTAAGACACTCTGGGGTATTTGCCGTCGGGTGGTCCGAGGGGGTAGGGATCCTAAGAGGTCCGTTCTTGTGACCTCACCCAACGGTAAAGGAAGAGATTACGTACTTTCACTTTTCACTTTCACTTCAAAACAGGTTGAATCGTTGCGGTACCTGACGTCGGGTGGTCCGAGGAGCCAGGTACCCTAAAAGGTCCGTTCTCATGACCTCACCCCACGGTAACGGAAGAGGTTCTCTTCCCTATGAGGGTAGAAAAAAGTGACTACAGGTTGTCACTCCACCCAGGGTCAGGATTCGGAGGGTATCCATGTTCATTATGAAGGTCAGAAGATGGGTCTTCGGTAGTACTTATACACTTCTAGTAGGGACTAAACCCCTAAGACCGTCTTCTATTTTTGACTCGTGTTCGAGGTGTCAGTTTTCAGTTTTCGGTCTTGGCACTCTTATTAGAGTCGTCGAAATCCGAGATTGTAATAACACCGTCTTCCTTTGTCAGAACCAGGGTTGACCCTAGGTTCGAGTCCATTTCTCTCGGGAGAGAGACCATTCCCCCTATCAAATGAACCCGATCGATTGTCGAAAAAGTGGAAAATTGGTGTGGAAAAGATTTAGTGAAACCAAAAATAAGTACAGAACGAAGAGTGTGACAAGAAACTTGGGTCCCATCTGTTCCGCGTTAACCCCTTCGACCTATTTGTGACCTCCTCGGTATCCTTGACGTCTGTACAAAGAAGGACCCGTTGTCGTTGGGTCCCAGGAGTCCATCCTGAATATATGAACATGTCTTCTTTTCACTGGACCCCGGTTCACCTATGTTACCCTACGCTCACGTGTCACGATGTCCACTTGAGTTGGGAATGTATTGGTACGTTCCAGTCGTTTTAGTGACAAATGTCTTGTGTGTCACTCTCTCACTCCTCCTCAGCCCACCCTCTCGGACTGATTGCGGTAAAACAATTAAAGAGGTGTGAGAAACAATGAAAGGGTCGTTAAGAAAAGTAGTGTTACCAGTAGTAATAAAGTCTAGTGATGGTAAACAACATACGAATGATCTATGTCCGTGTATTATTCTTTAAATGAACTTGAAAAAGAGAAAGATATTATATAAAAATTGTTTGAGGTATAATTATCGTCCGTTTTCATGAGAAACCTCAATCTGACGGTTCAAGTTTAGGCGGAATGATTACCGAACTTGGAGCAAGTCAAAGGAGTACGTTCTCTCCTACTACCATACGTGGAATTTCTCGACACTCTTAATTCACTCTAATTAATTACCTTTAGTATATGTTAGTATACATCGCGTATCAATTCCAATCATAAGGAGGTAGAATTTCTAGTTCTTTGGTTCCGGCTCGTCCAATTCTTTAAGCGGGTCCCGGTGTGTAAGATCCAGATAGCTAAGAGTCCACCATACAAGTATTATCAAGAGTCCAAATATCTACGAATGAGACAAGGAGTACCTTCCCCTTTATCTTTTCGACATAAAGTCGGAAAATATATATTTAGTGTTTATACATGGGTAAAGACATGGGCAAACTTCTATAGTACAATTGATCGGACGGAGATGAAGTTCAACGTTTGTCATCTATTGTCTCCATTTGTTTTAAAGACGGAGATTAAAAATGACTGGATTCCATTTTATAGATTTTCCAACTATATAACTATTATGGAAAGTACATGTTTGTGTGTATTTCGTACCTAAGGAATAGAGTGGGAGACGATTTATAGATAAGAGTTGTAAGGGTCAGAAATCTTCCGTCTGATAATTAGGAAAGAGGATAGAACAGTGGGAGTAGTGAGAGGCGTTTAACCATGTATTCTCTATCACTTACATCTATCGTCAAGTCTCGACCTTTATAGATATCCATAAGAAATACGTCTTTCGACGGGTAAGAGGTTCTCCTTCCTCGTCCACCCAGAGCGAGTTCACGTAAGGGTTCAGTAATCTCATTTTGGGAAATTTTTAGACTTGGTAAAGTTTTAATAAAGTTATCTGAATAAATTACAACCCCTCGACACTAAGCATAGTTAAACAATAAATGTTCACCCGTACTGGGTAGACTAGGATACTTCCAATTATACCGTTTAAAGACTTACATCTATCAAAATTTAACTTCGTAGAAAGACGAAGTTAACACCTACGTAGAGACCTACATCTATAGTTAAGTAGAAACTTTCTATTACGGTACATTAAACCTTTAATGTCTTACCTCCACTTGAAGAGAAGAAACCTCCATGCACAGATCTAAAATACCTTTGAAAAGAACGTCTTTTGTTCCACAATCTGATCTTTTACTATACAATTCAAAGAAAGTTACCGGTGTAAAAGACTAAGATATCCCTTCTCTGACTCACACTTATAGTCCCTTTTCTAAAACAGTTCCAGTTCTTGACCATTTATAAAAAGACATTTCCCTATTCATCATTCATAAAAACCAAACGTCTGGTATTCCAGAGATGGTGTTGTTGAGTCCAGACGGTAGTCTCGTCCTTTCGTCGGTATCCGTGCTTACTTACCAGGACCAACACAAGGTTATTTAGTAAATGGTTTCATCAACATCCAATCAGACCAGACACCCGGTAGTAACCAGTCCGGGGCCCTGATGAATCTAAAACACGACCTGTAAAGTATATGTCATAGAATTAGTGAGTCTGATGACTTATAGTTCCGTCTCAGATCGATATACGATCCAACCGGTCTTTCCAGTAGACTCAAAAACATTCTACCATATTCTCTCTATTTTTCAACCGAATTTCGAGTTGTAAGTCTTTTGCTTCTAGTACCGTAGGTCAGGGTAGTGAAGTACCCTTTATCTACCCCTTTGTCACCTTTATCACAGTCTGAAATAAAACCCCCCGAGGTTTTAGTGACGTCTACCACTGACGTCGGTACTTTAATTTTCTGTGAATGAGGAACCTTCTTTTCAATACTGGTTGGATCTATCGTATAAGTTTTCGTCTCTGTAATGAAACGGCTGATTCCAGGCAGATCAGTTCCGATACCAAAAAGGTCATCAGTACATACCTACACTCTAAACCTGACACTTCTTTCGACTCGTGGCTTCTTAACTACGAAAACTTGATACCACAACCTCTTCTGAGAACTCTCAGGGAACCTGACGTCCCTCTAGGTTGGTCAGGTAAGACTTCCTCTAGTCGGGACCCTAAAGAAACCTTCCTTACTACGATTTCGACTTCGAGGTCATGAAACCGGTGGAGTACTCTTCTCAACTGAGTAACCTTTTCTGAGACTACGACCCTCCCTAATCCCCGTCCTCCTCTTCCCCTGCTGTCTCCTACTCTGCCGACCTACCGTAGAGACTGAGCTACCTGCACTCAGACTCACTTGAGGCCCTCAACCACTACCTGTCCCTCCGGACCGCACGACCCTAAGTACCCCAGCGTTTTTCAGCCTGTACTGACTCGCTGACTTGACTATTTTTTTTGGGACTTACTTGAAAAACCGGTTGGGTTATATACTTGTGTCTATTTCTTTAAAAAGAGCACGTAGGTCACACATGCGATTCAGAGAAATCAGTACAGGCTGAGAAACACTGTGATACCAAACATCGGGTGGTCCGAGGAGACAGGTACCCTAAGAGGTCCGTTCTTACGACCTCACCCAACGGCACTGGAGAAGGTCCCCTAGAAGGACTGGGTCCCTAGTTTGGGTCCAGGGGACACCGAGGACGTTACGTCCGTAAAAGAAATGGTGACTCGGTGGTCCCTTCGGGGTGCGTAGGTCGTACCTTGTTATTTTTTTTCCGACTGGAGTCTAAAGAGGTGTACGCACAATTTACAACCTTCTTTTCATTTCCTCCTTGTAGTAGTCTCAAGATTCTCTTTCTCACTGGACACGTGAACTGTAATAAGTTCTTCGGAAGTTCATTTTTAATGTGTACTTTATTTGTTATGTCTCGGTACCTGTGAACACTTTTTGACGTCTAGTGTTTTAAAGTGTATTTCCATTTATTTTTATTTCTTGAGTTCTTACCTGAAAGGTACTACTTTTACGACACTCGTAATTTATGAATACTTATATGAGTTTAAAACTTGGTTTCACTTGAAGTTTGGTGACACCCTTAATACGTGTCTTTAATCTCACTTTCAAAGTTCACACCTATTTCCTTGTTGTGTCGATTGTGTTTAGTTTTTCACCCGTTTCTCTCAACCTTCTTTAATACCCACGACTACAGATTTTGTCTTTTTACATTACTGAAAGTCAAGTCAAGTCAAGTCACCGAGTCAGCACAGGCTCAGAAACGCTGGGGTACTTAGCGTCGTGCGGTCCGGAGGGACAGGTAGTGGTTGAGTCTGAGTACAGGTAGTTCAGTCACTATGGTAGGTCGGTAGAGTAGGAGACAACAGGGGAAGAGGAGGACGGGAGTTAGGGAGGGTCGTAGTCTCAGAAAAGGTCACTTAGTTGAGAAGAGTACTCCACCGGTTTCATGACCTCTAAGTAGAAATCGTAGTAAGGAAGGTTTTTTTAGGGTCCCGACTAGAGGAAGTCTTACCTGACCAACCTAGATGAACGTCAGGTTCCCTGAGAGTTCTCAGGAGAGGTTGTGGTGTAAATCAGAGGGTTATACAAAGTATAAGAGAAAAATCAAAACCTCCCTAGAAAATCTTTCAACAAAGATAAAATGATTTCCTTTATAAATAAACTTCAAGTTGTGAAGACAAAACATAGATGATTTTATTTCACTTTCACTTTCACTTTATCGAGTCAACACAGACGGAGAAACGCTGGGTACCTGACATCGGGTGGTTCGAGGAGACAGGTACCCTAAGAGGTCCGTTCTTATGACCTCACCCAAAGGTAAAGGAAGAGGTCCCCTAGAAGGGCTGGGTACCTAGCTTGGGTCCAGAGGGTGTAACGTCCGTCTGCGAAATCGGAGACGTGGGGGTCCCTTCGTTTTATGTCATTTTAATTCGAATTAAGAATTTCATCGTGATCGTACTTGAGTAAAAAATTTTACGTAAAGATAAGAAGATCAAAGTATAAACGTTAAAAAGGAAATAATAAAAATTAACCTCTTATTAACAAAATGTGACAACACAACCAAAGACGGTATGTTGTTATACTCAATCGGAGGTCAGTCAAGTCAGCGAGTCAGTACAGACTGAGAAACACTGGGGTACCTAACGTCGGACGGTCCGGAGGGACAGGTAGTGGTTGAGGGTCTCAAATGAGTTTGAGTACAGGTAGCTCAGCCACTACGGTAGGTCGGTAGAGTAGGAGACAACAGTAAAATCGGAATTCATATGTATATAGGGGAGGGGAAACTTGGAGGGACGGTAGGATCAAAGTATAACGTAAAAATTTTCTACGACACATATTGATTGACAAACCAACACAGTGGAATTCACTTTTATCTCAAAGTCCCACTTCCCTAAACTCATGAAACATTTAAAGATTATGAAAAGTTTATAAGTATAATTAAAGTAAATATAGTACACGTTCATTCTAAAATGTTTTCCCTCACTAAAAGAATTTCTTTTTTATTGTCTTTTCTCATTGTACAATCATCATCAATTACACACCAAAACTATGTTTTATAACTAAAGAGTAACAAGAAAATGTTTATAATTTTGTCAAAATTTCTTTGGTCATGCCTAAACATTTTGTATCCTATATAACGGTATCTTCGGTACTTTTCTTGTAAAAAATTTTCCTCTCTTACCAATTGTCACAGTAAAGGTTTTTTTTTCTTATTGTAATCCTGTTTGTAAGTGTTGTCCTTTCAATATCAACTGGAATTACTTTTTATGAAAGTTCCCTCTCCATCTTCGTCTTTGGTCTTTATTTACACACATCTTACTTACTTTTTACTTTTTCACTTCTGAAGTTCTAATCTGCTGAGAAAGGTTTTATTAAGTAATAAGGAGTTACAGGAGAACCCTATCTACGATAAAGGAGATACCTCTTTACCTTCAAATACGAGAAATATATACCGACCATTAATGTCTGGGTCATAGACTTGGGTTCAGATGGACTGAGGGTTCGGATAATCGAGAACCATACGGTACTGACCAATCTACGAATTCAATCTTCTACCTTCCACACTAATCTTTTGTTCACTGTTCCTAAGGAAAATTCCACGTACAGACCGGGGGTCAACGGTGAGGACTCTTGGTAGACATCTGGATCCTTACCTACTACTGTCGATACCTGAATGACGGACCGATGTGTCTCACCTGATTCACCTGTTAGTCACTCGTTATGACTAGCCTGACCTCATCTGGTTTGTGTGCCTCTTCCGTTACCGTCGGGTGAGGTCACGAGAGCGGACCTCCCAGGGTCCCTGCCTCCTCGGACCACCCGACGTCAGGTACCCCAGCGCTTCTCAACCTGCACTGACTCGCTGAAGTGAAAGTGAAAAGTGAAAGTACGTAACCTCTTCCGTTACCGTGGGGTGAGGTCACAAGAACGGACCTCTTAGGGTCCCTACCCCCTCGGACCACCCGACGGCAGATACCCCAGCGTGTCTCAGCCTGTGCTGACTTCGTTGAATCGTCGTCGTCGTCTGGTTTGTGCTCGGAGTTAGAAGACCCTCAAAAATAACTGTGATGTTCTATGATCATGAAAAAAGTCTGTCAGTGAACTTGAAAAAAGTCTGTAAGTCAGTAAAATTAAGAACTCCTCTTAATCTTACCCGACTCCATCGGCATAAACAGGTATACGTGTGCCTTTCCGACTCATTCTCTCTGTCTGGTTTATTCTGTCTCCAGGTCCCTCCCCGACCCCCCGTCCCCTCCCCTCAGTAATTCGTTCCTTTCACTTCACTCTCCGGTCAACCGTTCTCTCTGATTCACTCCATCTTCTCCTCGACGAAACCAAGTCTACTGAAAGATCAAGAACAAGACCTTTCAAGATCGACGTGAAAAAAACCCCCCCCCTCCACGTTCACCCCACACGGTGTGTTGAACGGTCCAGAATTAAGAGGTTGGTCTCTGACTTGGGTCTGGTTCAAGTCTAACTTGGACACTTTTACGACTCGGGATTGGTGACCTGACGGTCCCTTAAGGGACTTGAAGGAAATTAACTCGACCAAAACTCACTCAAGTAATGACGGTTACTTTATCAGAACTTCTTCCGTCCTTCCATTCTTAAACAAATGTAGTTCTCTTCTCGTTTTTCTTAACTACGAGAACTTGACACGACAACCTCTTCTGAGAACTCTAAGGGAACCTAACGTTTCTCTAGGTGGGTCAGGTAGGATTTCCTGTAGTCAGGTCTTATAAGTAACCTTCCTGACTATGACTTCGACTTCGAGGTTGTAAAACCGGTTGACTACGCCTCTTTACTGAATAACCTTTTCTGGGACTACGACCCTTTATAACTTCCGTCCTCTTCCCCTGCTGTCTCCTACTCTACCAACCTACCGTAGTGGCTGAGCTACCTGTACTCAGACTCATTAGAGACCCTCAACCACTACCTGTCCCTTCGGACCGCGCGACGTCAGGTACCCCAGTGTTTCTCAGCCTGTGCTGACTCGATGACTTGACTTGATTTGACTTCCCTTCTGACTGTCTCAATACGTTTGACTTCGTATTGGACTATGACAGGACGGGGATCCGGACGATGAATAGTTCAGTAACCTACAGACGAATAGGTGACCGTCAAAGGTTAAGATGAATTATTTCCTCACAGGATTCATTATGTCGAGACTGGGGAGAAGGGTCCACTAAAGGAGGGGGAGACTGACCCAGTTCCTTTGGAGTCTCGTACTTACAAAATTTTTAGATTTCCGTAGAAACCCGAGAACTTTGGGAGGACTTTAACGTCTCTGCGGAGGAAAGTTGTTCCTTGGACACTCGTAAGGGTAGGACGACACTGTTTACTGTCGGACTCGGTATGAGGTCCGGCAGGGTCAGAAACTCCCGACATGGGAGGGTTCGAGGGACTGACGAGGAAGCTAACCCAAACCTTTTGTATCACAAAGGTACTGATGGTCCAGGGTCAGAGAGTCCGTCGTTGACCTTCTTCTTCTATGGCATCCTAAGACCACAGTTTAGAAATATCACTTCTTAACCGAAATTCCTGGGTCCAGTAAGTAAGGCAGTAGTGGGTGGTAGTGTCACAAGGACTTCTCAGTGCACATTGATTACCTAACCAATCTTCCTATTACTATTGTTCTAGGATTCAAATTTGACATTCTTTCAGTAAATCATAATAAGGTCAAACTCCACTGGTCTCTTCCGTTACCGTGGGGTGAGGTCATGTGAACGGACCTTTTAGGGTACCTACCTCTTCGGACCACCCGACGTCAGGTGCCCCAGCGATTCTCAGCCTGTGCTGACTCGCTGAAGGGAAAGTGAAAAGTGAAAGTACGTAACCTCTTCCTTTACCGTTGGGTGAGGTCACAAGAACGGACCTCTTAGGGTCCCTCCCCCTCGGACCACCCGACGGCAGAGACCCCAGCGTGTCTCAGCCTGTACTGACTTCGCTGAATCGTCGTCGTCGTCGTCGTCAAACTCCACTGTCGAGAAACGAAAATTAATTAAATAAAAAATTGACTTCCTATTAACGAAATATCTTAACACAACCAAAGACGGTTTGTCATTGTACCTAGTCGGTATCCATATGTATACAGGGGAGGGAAAACTTGGGAGAGCGTGGAGGGAGGGGTAGTATGGAACTCAAGGGACTCAATGTGTCGTTTAAGGGTAACCGATAGATACAATGTATACCACTATGTTCAAAGGGACAATGAGAGAAGCACGTAGGGTGGGAGAGGAAGGAGGGGGTGAGGGGCACAGGAATTCAGACAAGAGATCTCCACTGTCGACAATTAGGTCAACACAGCAACAACAAATCGACGAGTCAGCACAGACTGGGAAAACGTTGGGGTACCTGACATCGGACGGTCCCAGGAGACAGGCACCCCAAAGGGTCCGTTCTTATGATCTCACCCAACGGTAAAGGGAGAGATCTTCGTTAGAAGGGTTGGGTCCCTATCTTGGGTGTAGAGGACGTAACCGTCTATATAAGAAATGGTGACTCGGTGGACCTTCGGGTTAGGTCAGCATACGAAGGACTACAATTATGTAGTCGGAACCTGACGTTCCTCTAGGTTGGTCAGGAAGGATTTCCTCTAGTCAGGACCCACAAGTAACCTTCCTGACTACGACTTCGACTTTGAGGTTATGAAACCGGTGGAGTCCGCTTCTCAACTGAGTAACCTTTTCTGGGACTACGACCCTCCCTAACCCCCGTCCTCCTCTTCCCCTGCTGTCTCCTACTCTACCGACCTACCGTAGTGGCTGAACTACCTGTACTCAAACCCACTTGAGNGGACGGTCCCAGGAGACAGGCACCCCAAAGGGTCCGTTCTTATGATCTCACCCAACGGTAAAGGGAGAGATCTTCGTTAGAAGGGTTGGGTCCCTATCTTGGGTGTAGAGGACGTAACCGTCTATATAAGAAATGGTGACTCGGTGGACCTTCGGGTTAGGTCAGCATACGAAGGACTACAATTATGTAGTCGGAACCTGACGTTCCTCTAGGTTGGTCGGGTAGGATTTCCTCTAGTCAGGACCCACAAGTAACCTTCCTGACTACGACTTCGACTTTGAGGTTATGAAACCGGTGGAGTCCGCTTCTCAACTGAGTAACCTTTTCTGGGACTACGACCCTCCCTAACCCCCGTCCTCCTCTTCCCCTGCTGTCTCCTACTCTACCGACCTACCGTAGTGGCTGAACTACCTGTACTCAAACCCACTTGAGGCCCTCAACCACTACCTGTCCCTCCGGACCTCACGACGTTGAGTACACCAGCGTTTCTCAGCCTGTGTTAACTCGCTGATTTGACTCGACTTATGTAGTCGTAGGTTAATAAGTCGTCGTATGTATAAACTTCTAGAGGAATGTGCCGTACTGGGTGGGGTGTCATCTACCCTTCTTGGTAGGGGAAGAGTTCTCGAACCTCCTGAAAGTAAACAGACTAGAAGAGAGGATTCCTGGGTCACCACACCTCGGAAGGTCGCCTCTTAACCATTAAGTCACAGCACTTACTTGAGCCCGAGAGTCTACCTCCCGTTGTGTCTACGAGAGAGGACTACGTAAAATATGAGAGTGGCGTACTCTAGAGTAGGAGACTTATTGCTCGTAGATCACAGGTTTGGTTACACACGTTGAACTGGCTACATACACATTCACGATGCTACGTAATGTTTCACGACGGACAGTGGGGTCCAACACAAGCGGAGGTAGTGTCGAATCCGAATGCCCGACGACGGATTGCCCTACACCGTTCGACCCACTACATATTACGCTACGATGCACAAGACGGACGTCTCGTCACACAAGAGTCACCCTCGTCGGGTAGTGTTGTTTTTCGGGACGAGCGGGGATTAGGATGTAGACAACCACCCGACTCCCTCGACCGAGGACTCCATTGTCTGAGAGAGTTGTGGAGTGTGTACCCGTACTTCGATGTAAAAATGGGTTGACTTACTCCTTTACGAAAGTCTTTCACAGTCGGAGTCGGATTTCCGTGGAGTCCCTTCCCTACTCGGACCCTGACATACGGACACCAATCTTTGGTCCGAGGTATAAAACCGGAAACGAAACTACGGACTCCCGTCTAAGGGACTATTCAGAGTCTCCACAAACGGTCCTCACGTTTACGTTAGTTCAGTGACTATAGTTTCTATCCTCCGAATTTCTAGAGACAAAACAGTTAGTCTTTTTCCGTGACGAAAAAGATGGTCCACGGACTTATTATGGGACGTGCAAGACTGTTAGTCAAGTCAAGTCAGCGAGTCAGCACAGGCTGAGAAACGCTGGGGTACTTAGTGTCGTACGGTCCGGAGGGATAGTAAGTGGTTGAGGGCTTCAAGTGAGTTTGAGAACAGGTAGTCCAACCACTATGGTAAGTCGGTAGAATAGGAGACAGCAGGGGAAGAGGAGGACGGGGGTTAGGGAGGGTCGTAGTCTCAGAAAAGGTTACACAGTTGAGAAGCGTACTCCACCGGTTTCCTAACCTCAAAGTCCAAATCATAGTCAGGAAGGTATCTTGTGGGTCCTGACTAGAGGAAATCTTACCTGACCATCCTAGAGGACATCAGGTTCCCTGAGAGTTCTCAGAAGAGGTTATGGTGTCAAGTTTTCGTAGTTAAGAAACCACGAGTCGAAAGAAGTGTCAGGTTGAGAGTGTAGGTATGTACTGGTGACCTTTTTGGTATCGGAACTGATCTGCCTGTAAACAACCGTTTCATAACAGAGACGAAAAGTTACACGATAGATCCATCCAGTATTGAAAGGTAGGTTCCTCATTCACAGAAAATTAAAGTACCGACGTCAGTGGTAGACGTCACTAAAACCTCGGGTTTTTTTATTTCAGACTGTGACAAAGGGGTAGATAAAGGGTACTTCACTACTACGGTACTAGAAGCAAAAGACTTACAACTCGAAATTCGGTTGAAAAAGTGAGAAGAGAAAGTGAAAGTAGTTCTCCGAAAAATCAAGGAGAAGTGAAAGACGGTATTCCCACCACAGTAGACGTATAGACTCCAATAACTATAAAGAGGGTCGTTAGAACTAAGGTCGAACACGAAGAAGGTCGGGTCGTAAAGAGTACTACATGAGACGTATCTTCAATTTATTAGTCCTACTGTCATATGTCGAAATTACATGAGGAAAAGGAAAAACCTTGTTCAGACAACAAGGTACAGGTCAAGATTAACAACGAAGGACTGAACGTATATCCGAAGAGTTCTCCGTCCAGTCCACCAGACCATAAGGGTAGAGAAAGTCTTAAAAGGTGTCAAATAACATTAGGTGTGTCAGTTTCCGAAACCGTATCAGTTATTTCGTCTTTAACTACAAAAAGACCTTGAGAGAAGGAAAAAGGTACTAGGTCGCCTACAACCGTTAAACTAGAGAGCAAGGAGACGGAAAAGATTTTGGTAGAACTTGTATACCTTCAAGTGCCAAGTGCACAACGACTTCGGACCGAACCTCTTAAAACTCGAAATGAAATGATCACACACTCTATTCACGTTAACACACAATCAAACTCGTAAGAAACCGTAACGGAAAGAAACCTTAACCTTACTTTTGACTGGAAAAGGTCAGGACACCGGTGACGACTCAAAAGGTTTAAACGACCGTATAACTCACGTCGAGAAAGTGTCGTAGTAGAAAGTCCTAAACTTTGTCGAGTTGACCTTATGATAGTGGAGGTGATCGAAACAAGCATCACTACGAAAGATCCCGGGTAAACTGAAGTGTAAGGTTCTACAGACCGAGATCCACTCACTAGTATGGTAGCACTAATAGAACCAGTACTTGTAGAAAAAACATTTCAAGAAGACACATAAGAACGGTGGAGAAGAATTATTGAGGACGAAGACAATCCAGGTATGGTAAAAACAGGAAATAGCTCGGGTAGAAACGTACTTAACAAGGGAACCATAGAGATTAAAAGAACTTGTCTAGAGATCAGAAAGGGTAAGACAGCAAAAGGAGATAAACAAACGTAACCAGCGACTCCTTCTGAAAGAATAGAGAAGAACGATAAGAAACCTTGAGACGTAAGTCTACGAATATACAATGGAAAAGAGGAAACGAAAAGTGAAGAGAAGAAAAGCGTAGATAAACATTCCGGAGGAGTCTGTCGGTAAAACGAAAAACGTAAATAAAAAGAACCTCAACCAGAACTAGGGACAGAGGACCTGTTAAAGTGCTTGGAGGAAGGTATCAAGTAGTCCTTGAGATAGATAGTCTAGATCAGGGAATTTAGATAAAGAGTGAAGGTCACATATTAATATTCCCTAAATCCAGTATGGACTTTCCAGATCACCAAAAGGGATGAAAGAAGTTAAATTCAGTCTTAAACCGTTATGCATCAAGTACTAGACTCGGTGTCAGACGAAGGCCAAAACAAAAACAACTGACATATCTCGAAGAGGTAGAAACCGACGTTTCTTATAGTAGTTAGACTAAAACCACAACTGGTAGATCAGTACAGGTACACATCTCAGAAGAGAACACAACAACCTTCTCCCACAAACGATACTGGTCACGTAAGAGAACGTTTTGAGATAATCGGAAACGGGACGAAGTAAGGCATAAGGTTCCGGTTTAAACGGACAACGGGGTCCAAAGAACTGAAGGATGAAAACACAAGGTCAGGGGATATTACTTTTCCTGTAGAAAAAACCCACAATCAAGATCTTCCAGAACATCCAGAAGTATCTTGGCAAGTTGAAGTCGAAGAAGTCGTAATGACCAACCCCGTATCTGAATCTAATACACCAGGTGACCTCTTCCCTTACCGTTTGGTGAAATAATAAAAACGGAACTCTTTGGGTACTTGTCATACTTTTCCGTTTTACTATCCTATGATTTTCTTCTTGAGGGGTCCAGTAATCCACGGGTTATACGATGACCTCTAGTCACCTCTTTATTAAGGTCTTTCTTACTTTCCTACCTCGGTTTCGTTTTTGTTATGTGTCAATACCTATACTGACCACTATCTTCGTTCCAGACTACGACATTTCTCGTTATAACGTATCCTTGGACCTTACAGTCCAGGTACTTAGTTCCGTTTAACCTTCATCAGTTTGTCCTCTACCGTTCTCACTTGTGACTGAAAGATCCTTAGTCGCTTGATTTTGCCTGACCTTACCCACTTAAATTGAGTCTACTGGTAATATATATGATGACACCCGTCCTTAGGGAATCTTCTTTACCTCATCGACAGCACCAGTTGTTTTCCCAGGTTTTACGTCATGAACCTACGTTAGAGTTTTTGCTGTCTTACTAGAGACAGGTAAAGTTTCCGTTTGCTAAGTTATAGTGTCAAGACTGTTATTGGTACACGATAGTCTCGTCGGGAGTTAGTTGAGATCCAGTGACCTCTCCTAGACATCGGTCGGAGTAGGGTCTTCTGAAGGACTCAGTCCGATGGGAGTACAGAATGAGTAGTAGTAACGAAGAACCTATACTGACAGAGATCCGTCCCGATGAAGTCTCTTTTGAATGTACCTTTCGTTTCTACCAATTTTAGTGTTCGACAAGTCTTGTCAACGAGGGACTCCCGTCTTAGTTTCGGACTGTTATGTTAAGTGACATCACTTCTCTTTAAACACCCGAGAGTGGTTTACGTTTAGTGTTAAGGATTTGGTCCACAACCACACATATTTATTCACCGAAAGGATTAATACTTTCAGTTTAGATAACTTCTTTTTATCCTTTCATAATTATGTTTTTCAAACTTCATCTTTTACTTTTAGTAAGTATTAGAATGGTGAACCTCTATTATCGATAATTACAAAACCATATAAAAGAGGATTGAAAACATCGTCTGAACGTCCACGTAAATTTGTTAAGAACTCTCCCGAAGGGACCACTGAGTTACCACTTTTTAGGTGGACGGTTAAATCCTCTGAACCCAAAACAAGGACTAGACCCCATGTGTACCACGTCTCGTTGGTTCGGACACGGTGATGATGACTCGGGAACGAGACGTTGTTCTCTTCGACGACTCTACTCTTCGGGAGTGTGGCGTTGATCTCTTTGCGGGTGTGTCGTTACTTCCGGGTCGTGTCGGTTTCTTATTTGTTTTTATTTCACTTTTTTTTTAAGAACTCCTAATATATATTTTATGTATAACCCTATATATTAATATATTACTGACATAATACGTAAAATTAATATATTATATATTGTCTATATATAATAACATACGTTTATATGTTATATTAAACACGTGATGAAAAAAGGGTGAATTAATATTACGATAATTGTAAAGGGGTACTAAATGAAACATGTAATGATCGTGTCCTAAATAATCTAGTCTCCCACGTAAAGATCCAGTACACTATGTGCCACAGTTTAATGTTCTTATAACAGACCGAAACTTTAGAATTGTTGGACCGTCCGGTCACATCTCGTCGGGTGACGGAAGGGGTCCCTTCCAGGGTCAAGTAATGACCCTTGTCGGGTGTCACCGACCTCCGACTTTCACGACAAAGGTAGTGTAGGTGGTTCAGCGACCTTGTTATTTATACAGGTGGGGGTTCCGAGTCAAAGGTACTACTCTACTTGTTTTCACTGATTAGATTCTAAGGCGTCTAGAGTGCCTCGCCTCTCGGTCTGTGGGTCCTACCCGGGGGTCTGAAGGGGTATGTGAGCGGTGGTAAGGACTGAAAGGGTTCTTCGTCCAAAAAGGTATCTGAGTCAACATGTCTGACCCCTTCCTCCAGAACCACTACCTCTCAAAATAAAAACGAAACCGACGTGACCGAGAAACGCCGATACGAGTCCGAAAGGGACCACCTCTCACCCCCGGCGGGAGACCGGCGGCACGAGACCGAAGGGCGACACCACCGAAGAGACCGACGACTCGTGCCCGCGATCCCACGTACCCTAAGCCATCAACCCCACGTGCCCGAGACCTCGGGTCCGAGTTATCAACACCACTTCCCTAAATCAACGAGGCACCGTACGCCTTAGAAGGACCTGGTCCCTAGTTCGGACGCAGGGGATTTAGCTGTTCATTTGGGTGACACGACGATCCTTTCAGACTCACCTCAGAACTTCTCCTAACTCCCGACTCGCTGCCTCCCTTTTACAAGGTCTTCGGAGTACGAGACGAGGTAAAGGATTTCAGAAGGAGTTAAGGGCTTTGAAAAGTGTTCTCTTCAACCCTTATTTTGTATTTGAAAAAGTACTTTGAACAGGTTCCGTCAGCGGTGATCAGTTTACGTCGATGCATGTAACTTTAACAACAATAACAAGTCAACGATTCAACACACTGAGGTACCTGATGTCGTAAGGTCCGAGGGGACAGGAAGTGACAGAGGACCTCATCCGAGTTTGAGTCCAGGTAAGTAAGTCACTACGATAGATTGGTAGAGTAGGAGACGACGGAGGAAGAGGAGGACGGGAGTTAGAAAGGGTAGTCAAGTCAAGTCAAGTGAGCGAGTCAACACAGGCTGAGAAACGCTGGGGTACTTAGTGTCGTCTGGTCCGGAGGGACAGGTAGTGGTAGAGGGCCTCAAGTGAGTCTGAGTTCAGGTAACTCAGGCACTACGGTAGGTCGGTAGAGTAGGAGCCAGCAGAGAAAGAGAATGACGGGGGTTAGGGAGGGTCGTAGTCTCAGAAAAGGTTACTCAGTTGAGAAGCGTACTCCACCGGTTTCATAACCTCAAAGTCGAAGTCGTAGTAAGGGAGGTTTCTTTAGGGTCCCAACTAGAAGAAGTCTCACCTGACCAACCTAGAGGAACGTCAGGTTCCCTGAGAGTTCTCAGAAGAGGTTGTGGTGTCAAGTTTTCGTAGTTAAGAAACCGCGAGTCGGAAGAAGTGTCAGGTTGAGAGTGTAAGTATGTACTGGTGTCCCTTTTGGTATCGGAACTGATCTGCTTTGAATCAGCCGTTTCATTACAGAGACGAAAACTTATACGATAGATCCAACCAGTATTGAAAAGAAGGTTCCTCATTCGCAGAAAATTAAAGTACCGACGTTAGTGGTAGACGTCACTAAAACCTCGGGGGGTTT